>JAVJIF010023416.1:0-69230 GCA_038442645.1 Agave tequilana
TGGAGCAGATCCCCTGGCATGACTATACTCTCCTGATTTTGGCAGGAGGTTATAAAAAACAATCTTAGCTAGGACCTGAGCAATGAGTGTAATATTTTACCTTCTCATTCCTAACTAATCTAGGGTTGTCCTCACCGTGAAGCAACGTGAAAGCGGTGAGGGCAGCTCACCGTCCGGATAGACGAATCATGAAGATCTAGATTTAAATGTCTTCACCCTCACAGGAGAAGTGAAGATGATGAGCAAACTCTTGGAGGGAGATGTCTATATCCCTCCCCAAGACTCTAGATCTAATTTGGTTAGATTCAAGGAAAATTAGAATAGAAATACTGAACAATGGATGGGTAAACTTGTTCCCTAATTGACAGAAAATTTTCCAATGAATTAGCTCTCAAAATAGGGGCTAAATGTAGATGCTCAAAATCATTTATCACAACACATCTCCCAAAGCTAACATTCTTAGTGGAAAGTATAATTGTCTATATGAGGTTTGGGCTGAAACAAAGAGGGCTGATTGTGAAGAGGTTTGAGCAGATTTACCTTTCTCAGAACGAGTCCTCTTCGACATGATGGAAGAAAAACAAGGCTAACCACAAGATCTAAGCAAGGAAATGAAAATAAGGAAAGGAAATTGAAAGATCTAGAAAAGAAATTTTTACCTTGAAAATTTATGGAGAAAAAAACCAAATCCTTAAGAAAATGAGGATCCGAGCCTAAACTGCAAATCTTAGAAATTTTAGGAGGGAATTTGGGTTTTAAGAGAGTGGAAGAGGGTTGGATAGGGTTAGGGTTTTGTGAGAGAAGAGAAAGAAGAGGAGGAGGCAGATGAAAGTGTGAAAAGAGAGAGTTGAGGGCTTTATAAAATCGGGTGAAAAACTGGGTACCCGTCGCCCGGTCAACCGGGGGAAACCGAGACCAAGTCTCTTTCAGTCGGTCGACCGCCCGTTCGACCGGACTACGGGTGAATTAAAATTTTTTTACCAGGCTAGGTCGGTCGACCGCGCCAGGTCGACCGGGCCTATGCCAGGCCAGATCGGTCGACCGGTCTTGGCCAAAAAACAGATAGCAAGCCAGTTTTGAAAATTATTTTTTTTTGTTTTCTTTAATGTAATATCCATTACAGCAAACATATATATCTATAAAAAAGAAGATATTAAAATACTTTAAATCATTCTTGGCATGAAAAACATCAAAAATATTTTATTTTTATTCATTATTTTAATGTTTTATTCTTATTTATTAATAAAGCGATAAATAACAGATGTTGAAGCCGAATACCCCGTGAAGGGTTCTGAACTTCTCCTCGTCATTCCTCTAGATAAGAGTTGAGGCGCGCAATTGCCATCTCTATTTATTTGCTTTAAAATGTTTTAAATAAATCTTTGTTTTGACAAAATTCATATAGAAACAAAATCTTGATATGTGGACAAATATCATATGGCAAAGAAACATGACTATATTCTTAAACATGGCATAGGTACAAACAAAAATAGAAGTGCAAGTTTACAATAACACATATCACAATAACACAAAAGTAAACTAGCAATCCTATGTATATAAAAAATAAAATATTTATGTGGAGAAATTATCAAACCATAGGCATTCTCCAAAAATGGGTGCCTCTATGATAGTGATGCAAGTGACGATGTATTCGTTGAGCGTTGATGCATCCACCACCCGGGCACCATCTCCCCCTAAGTCTTGGAGGAGGACGACCCACCTGCATCAATTATTTTTGGTGTGTCTTTTGGTACCCAAATCTTTTTGGGTCCTATAGGGTTAGTATTTTCTCGAACCCAAATATTTTTATTTAATATGTTTAGCTTAGCATAACAAAATTTTTCTAAATGGCCTTTGCGGCTACAATGTGTGCACAAGTATAAATTCTACCACTACCATATATAAATGCATGTTTGTGTGTGTGTGCATGTTTGTGTGATTTTGAAGCATGATGATGATGAATGTGTTTCCCTTAGGATATTCCTTTGGGAAATCTAGATGCAAGTTTAGATATGTCAAAAGCATACTTCTTTAAAGTTGTGTCCAAAACTTCAACACGTTTTTGAATCTCTAAATATTCATTTTTGTTGCAAGTAAAATAGGACTTTTTCTTTACAAGATATTTTATAATTTTCAAAATCCTTTTTCATCTTTTTAAAAGAATTTGCTAAATCATTTTTCTCTTGTAAAACATGTTCAAATTTCCTTTTTAAAGAATCATTTCCCTTTCTCAATTTTTTTTTGAGCTTGTGAATTTCATATCTACTTTGAACTCTTCAAAAAAATGAGCAAGCTCATCCATGATTAAGTCATCATCATCTAGAGAGTTTTTTAGACATACCTTGGTAGCATCCTCGCCATGTGCCATGAAGCACATGTGAGCGGCATCGATCTCCTCTTCGGATTCCGACTCCGAGTCATCCCATGTGGCCACCATCGCCTTTTTCTTCTTTAGCCCGTTCTTTGAGGTAGTAGCTTGTAGAGAGGGGCAATCGGCAATTAGGTGTCCCGTCTTCTTGCAATGAAAACGGACCCGGTTCCTCTCTCTTTCTTTCATATCTTCCTTAAGGTTTCCCTCTTCGGAAGTTACTTGTCTACCCTTTTTGTAGAACATTTTGCCCACCTTCCTTATGAGCATGGCAAAGTCTTCATCGTAGTCCTCCGATGAATCCTCCTCATCATGGGTGGATGGAACAGCCTTGAAAGCAAGGGATTTCTTCTTTGGTGCCTACTTTCTTCTCTAACCTTCATCTCCATCTCATTGGTTTTGAGATTGCCGATGAAGCCGGAGAAGTCCATCTCCTCCCTATCATTTAGCTCCTTGAGGGTGGTTGCCTTGACTTCCCAAGACTTGGGAAGAGCTCTAATGACCTTCCGGATCTTTTGGTCATTATCAATGGTGTCACCTAAAGAAAATAGAGCATTAGTGATCTTGGTGAAACGGGTGAGCATATCATCTATGCATTCATTTTCAAGCATATAAAAATTCTCATATTGAGAACGAAGCAAGTCAATTTTAGATCTCTTGACTTGGGACGTTCCCTCATGAGTTACAATAAGAACATTCCAAACTTCAAATGCAGATTTACAGTTAATGATGCATGAAAGGTCATCTTCATTTAAAGCTTGGGTGAGTGCATATTGGGCTCTAGCATTGGCCTCATAGTCCTTAGTGGCATCTTCGGACTATGTTCTCTCATCAGTGAGAGGTTCACTAAATTCTTTGGTGATGGCCCTAGCAACTCTAACTCCTAGGGATTTTAGGAAGAGGTTCATTTTGACCTTCAAATAGGGAAGTTCAAACCATCAATTTAGGTGGGGACTTGATGCTAGAAAAGTCAACAGATGCCATGAATACAAGTAAAAATGCACAATAAATAAAAATGCAACAAATAGATATAGCCAAATATGAGGATCTCCCTAAGGTGGTTAAACCAAATGTTAGGGTTAGGCTCTGATACCAATTGAAATCACCTAGAGGGGGGGTGAATAGGTGATGGCTATACTAAGTGACAAATAATGCGGATTTAAAAACTATTTAAACAATAAGCACAATAAAAGACTTGCAAGAAATTAGACAAGTAATAGAGCAAGTAAAGGAGAGATAGAGTTTAGAGAAAAGTGGACAATCGCAAACACGAAGATATTTTTCGAGGTTCGAGCCACTGCTCTACGTTCCCGCCTTCAACACGATGAAGGATTTCCACTATTGGTGATCCCACTGGATCGTCAATACAAGGACACACTTGTCCTATCTCTCGCGGTGCTGCAACACCAACTTGGAGCACACTAGCTCGCTTAAGGTCGATGCCTCTACAACTTCTCACAATGAAGAAAGGTGATCAACACTTTGACCACAAACAATGGCTCACTTGCACAACCCTACAACCAAGATGAGGAGATGATATTTTTGGGATTGTGTAGTGCACAAAACTAGAGAGAAGTAGAGGAATGCTTCAAGCTAAAAGGATTGGAATTTTTGGCTCAAAGGAAATTCTTTTGCTAAAGGCTAAACTTTTGAAAACTTGAATTTTTAACTTGTAAATCTTGTAAAAACTTGTTGAAATAGTTGTAGAATATTCCCTCTATTTATAGGGGATGAAAAATGACTTACAAAGGTCAAAAGAGTCTTTGGGGAGAAACCCAACACAAAACCAGTCAGAAAAAATATAGCTGTTGGAGTCTGTCAGAAATTCTGACTGTTGTCGGTCGACCGGCCGGTCGACCGTCAACGGTCGGATTTCCGACCGTTGAGAAGCCGGTCGACCGGGATGGTCGACTGAAGTCTCAAAGAGAGTGAGTCTCTCTGTCAGTCGACCGGTCCGGTCGATCGGGGAAAAACAGAGAGCACTGTAATTGCTCCCGGTCGACCGGTCGGTCGACCGATGTGCACACATGCACAGTGGTGTATGTCGGTCGTGTTGGCCCAAAAGGTTACACTCTCCACTTGTTTAGAGTTTTGATGATAACAAAACAAATAAGAGCTATTTGGTACTAATTAGTTTGTTCAAGATAAGTTTCAGGTTAGTACCATATTTGGAGGCCATTGCTAGCTTTTGCAAGATTTTCTAGGTTCTTGGAGCATTTAAGGCAAATAGCACTTCAAGGAAGGAACATAGAAGAGAAGGCTCTAGCTAGGCTTTGCATGGCTCAAGACTTCAAGAATGATCAAGATATTTCTTTAGAATTGTTTCTAGTTTTTGTAGTTTTGTTAAAGAACAGTGAATAGGTTTGAAGCTCTTTTCACACACGTCTTTGCGCACATCCTATTTCCAAAAATATTTCCTATAATATGTACAAAAATAGTTTGTATACAATCTTCAGCCTACAAACTCATTTTTATGTGTTTATATATATCTCTATTCAAAACTATCTTGTTAAAAATCAATTTCTCTTGAAAATTCTATTTCAGTTTTGATTTTTGACCTGAGCCGGCCGACCGACCGGTCGACCGTTTTTGTGTCAGGTCAAGTCGGTCGGCCTTCCCAGTCGACCGAGGTTCTGGCAGCAGGTGCGTATCCGTGTGCACGTTTCGCGGTCGACCGAACCCTGCCTGACTGACAAACCTTTGCTCCCTGTATTTTTCGGTCGATCGGGCGGTCGACCGAGAGCCGGCAATGGCTCTTAGTTTTTGAACTCCGGCCGACCGACCGGTCGACCAAGAGAGCCGTTTGAACAGTAACGGCTATTTTTCTGAGCTGTTTTATTTTTGTCTTTTTCTCTTTAAATTGTGTTTAAGTGTTTTTAGCTGATCTTAATATTTCCTAATCAGCATTAAAAGGGTTTTATCCTTAATCCCTAGCCTCTACTATAAATAGGGGTGATTGGGGAGAGGTTATATTACAACAAAAGTTTGCAAAAATCTAAAAAGTTTAAGGCATTCAAAAGAGACTCTTTTGTTGGTTTTTGGGCTGAATTTCTCTCTCATTTTCTGAAGTGTTTTTTCAAGACTCTCTGATTTCTTTTTCCTCTACACACAAGAGCTTCAATCCTCTCATTGTTCTATAAGGATTTTTGTAAGGGAAGATCTTTTCAAAAGAGAGTTTGTGGTCTTTTGATCACCAAGAGAGAACTTGTACTTGAGATTGTGGAGTTGGGTACTCCGGTGTATTTGTAACATCTTTGTGAAGTTATAGTGTTATAAATCCTTCTGGGGAAGGCGGGGACGTAGAGCTGGGTGCTCGAACCTCGGAAAAATTCTCAGTGTTTGCGTTTGGTTTACTTGCTCTTATTACTTGCTTTACTTTCATTGCATTTATTTCTTGCTCTCTATTGTCATTGCAATATTCACTTGTTTTCATTCATCTTGTCAATCAAAGTCCCATACAATAAGATTGCATTGTGCACCTCTAACTCATATCCAGAGGAATCACGAGGAAGGAGTTCAGAGCCCTTAACGGGGAATCCGGCTTCTAGTCTTGTTTTGGGCGATTGTTGCATCATATTTTATATTTGTGCATTGATTAGCATTATCACCTATTCACTCCCCCTCTAGGTGATTTTCAATTGGTATCAGAGCTTGGACTCTAGGTTTGGCTTAATCCTTAGAGAGATCCTTAAAATTTGCTAATCAACATTTGAATTCCATCATTCATTCACTAGTAAACATGGCCGATAACATCAAAACCCCTCCTAAATTTGATGGACTCAACTTCCCTATTTGGAAGGTTAGGATGACTATCTTTTTGCAATCCTTAGGTGGCTTAGTAGCTAAATCCTTGACCAAACCCTATGTAGTACCCGATAGTGATGAAAGCACATGGACCGAATTTACCTTTAGAGAATATGAGGCTAACTCCAAGGCCCAAAATTCCCTCTTAACCGCCTTGAATGAGGATGACCTTACACGGGTAATTCATTGCCAATCCGCCTATGAGATTTGGCAACACTTGTTAGTTACACACGATGGGAGATCACAAGTCAAGAGAGCTAAGATAGATCTCTTTGAGGTCCCAATATGAAGCTTTTAAAATGATTGATGATGAATCTATTGATTGCATAATTACTAAGTTTACTAAAATTACCAATGGTCTTTCCTCCTTAGGTGATAATATTTTTGTAAGTTCACCTAGAGGGGGTGAATAGGTGATGGCTAATCTAATGGTCACTTAATGATGAATGATGCGGAAGCTAAAGCAATTATGACCAAATTAAATCTTTTATGCTAAACACCACGTATAACCAAAGAGTGTTGCCGAATTCCCCGTGAAGGGCTCTGGACAAACTCCTCTAGATTCCCCTTGAATGGGTTGAGGTGCCGCGTTGGCTCTCTTGGTTGAATACAAGTGTTAGCAACAATCCCACGCAAGTATATCAATTAAGCACAAATGAATATATCATGCATATAAAGATGAACACAATAAATAACATGCAAGATATAACAAGAGACAAAGAGAGAGAGAGAGAGAGAGAGAGAGAATAGCAATCGCAAACACAAGGGTATGTTTCGAGGTTCGAGCACACTTGCTCTACATCCCCGCCTTCGACGCACGAAGGATTTCCACTATGCAAGATCCCAAAGGATCTCTCCTCGGTGCCGCAACACCTACAAGCCCTCGGACTCTCTAGTCCCTTACACACGCAAGCCCCACAAGCTTGTCGAGGCCGCACCTCGAACCAAAGAGTTCACAACCGAACTCCAAACCACCACGAGCACACTTGCCCGTCTCCTCAAAGTACAAAGATGAAATCTTTGGTGATCTACAACACTTTGATCACCAATTACAAACTCTCACAACATAATCCTATGGATAGATAAGGCAATGGATAGCTCAAGTGATTGTGAGAAAGCAAGGAAAGAACTATGGTGAAAAACTCAAGAAATCTCTTTTAACACTCATTATAAAATCTTCCCTTTAGATAGGAAATATTTGCTCTCTATTTTGTGGAGAAAACTCTTCTGAAAGAATAGGAAAAACTGGCTCTAAAGGTCTCCAAAATCTTGGCTCAAAACAATGACCAAACCCCAAATTTATAGGCCAGAAAATTATAGCCATTGGGGTCTGTCAGAGCTGCCGGTCGACCCGTGCGGTCGACCGCCAACGGTCAGAAATCCGCCCGTTGGAGCCACGGTCGACCGCCCCGGTCGACCGAGCAACTGGAGGAGAGTCGAACTCTCTGTCGGTCGACCCGTGCGGTCGGCCGAACTTTCCAGAGAGCAGAGCTCTCTGGAGCGGTCGACCCGTACGGTCGGCCGTCCTCCAGTGCACAAAGGCGTGCACGTTTGTGCACGTCGGTCGACCGAGCCGTCGACCGACTTCAGGATTAGTCGACTATAAAAGGAGGCAAGTCGACTTATCTGAAGCCTGAAACAGTTTTCTGGGATTTAAAAAACTAAGTCTTTTGGTTCACATAAAATCCCATAAATACATAGAAATTCTACAAAAATAGTTTTACCAATATACTTTGATGTACAAACATGCTTGCACAAAATCAAGGCATGTTATAAAAGATTGGACTATTTTTGTAACTTGAAAATATTTGGCTCATATTAAAAACTGTTTTTTCCAAAACATGTTTTTCCAAATCTTCATCAAATACAAAAACAAGATATACTTTTAAAGCATAGTGTGTATGGATATGATCCACTACACAATCAAGATGAAATATCTATGTTTTTGACATTAAGCTCTAAATATGGTTTTGGTTTAAAGATATGCATATGAGAAATACCAATAACCAAAATAGTATTTTTACCAAAATGAAAGTCTTTTCTAAATCTGAAAATTCTTTAATGAAAAGACAATTAAATCAAGAGTGTGTGTGTGATATATACTTGAGCAATCTGCCAACCATCTATCCTTTACATTTTATCTAAAACATAAAAATCTTATACCTAGACACAAGTCTTGATCTTGAAGTCTTCCCTTGAAGTCTTCTCATCTTCTTGACTTGGTCCAAGCTTGATCCAAAAGCTCCTTGGATCACACCGTGCTAGCTCCAAATCTTGATATTTTATCCTTTGTTGAGCTATGCACCAACTAAGATCTTGGTAATGAATCTGTCACTAATCAACACAAGATCATTAGTAATATAACACATGAGTTGATCATCATCAAAACTAGAGTGATGGGCCTTTGGGCCAACAATCTCCCCCTTTTTGATGATGACAAAACTCATGGAGTTATATATGCATGGATTAAAGTTAAGCTTCAAAGAAGCTCCCCCTTAACTCATGCATCACAAGAAATAATAGATATGGCAATGAGGCACATGAATATGTATGCAAATATGGAGATAAAACATGCAACAAGCATAAATCAAAATCTTTTTCTCCTATTTGCAATACAAAAATATATGCATAATTAACAAGGAAGATAAATACTTCTCCCCCTTAAGCAATGAAAACATGCATATATACTCAAATACTTCTCCCCCTTTTTTGTCACTCATCAACAAAGGGTTCAAAGTAAAATCAAATCAAACAAATTTTTCTCCCCCTTGTTGTCAAAAGCAAAGAAATCAAGGAGGGTTAATACAAAACAATCAATAAGAATTTATATGCGATATATATTCATGAAGAGGAAGACGCTAAGTTAACTTCCCTACACATATGCATTACATGAAGAAGGGATGACAAGCCTTAACTCACATAACCATATTATGTAATGCATAAAAGGAGATGTGAAGCTCCCCTTACAAACGTATATGATATAAAGAAGAGTTGTCAAGCTCCTCAATTTATAATATACTCAACATGAATCCATATGTAAGAGAGATGTTAAGCTCTCCTTGCATATAGGAAATACAATCAAAACATTTTTAATTTTTCTTTAAAATTTTGAGCTTTCTTAATAAAACACATTTTGAGATATCAAGTGAACATATTTTTTTTTATTTTGATATCAATCTTGAAAACATATTGCATAAGCTTTAAGAATTACCAATTGAAAGTTGAATTAAGCTTAGCATATACATTGTGTTTTGAGAACAATTGATTCACTCTCTTAAAGCACAAATAGATCACATGTATGAAAAGATAATACCAATAGAAATTGATATAATTTAAATTTGAAAGCATTCATACATACAATCAAAATATGAGTATATAAAAATCATATTGATACCAATGAAAATATCCAATAATACCAAGTGAAGAGTAAGCTTATCATATACTCTACCAAATGAAGAATTTGCACTAGTTAATATGAAAATGTTTTTAAAACCAGTACGGAATCCTTCAAGCAAGGAATAAAGCAAAGATGTCAATGTAATCTCAATATTCCTTTAAATCATCATACATTTTTTTTTAATTTTTTTTATTAAAAAATAAAGTTTATATTTCAAGATATATGTATGTTTTGACAACACAATAAGTATACATACATATCTCTTAAACACAATTGAGTCCATATAAATAGATTTGCATTAAAGGCAAATGACTCAAGAGGTATACATGTATATCTTAGAGTTTGGCAAAATATGCATATATATGAAAAGAAAACACATGATCATAAATCAAATCCAAAAGTGGGAATACAAGTTTAAAAATGTATGTATCATCAAAACCAAGCAATACAAGCACATTTCATGGGTTCAAATAAGCATTCAAGCATATATATAAATAGATTTATTTGTGGCCCATGATATGTACAAGTATAAATCCTAGTGTTGATAAAAACTAACATATAAACTAATATTCAAATCATGAAGCATCAAATCTTTTAGAAAAATAGAATCATGTGAAAATCTTATAAATAAATAGAAGAATAGATAACTAGTTTAAATTGATTTTTGAATAACTAGTTAAAGATCCTTCAAATACATCAAATCATATGTTTTTCATAAAACATAACTAGATACACAAAAATTTAAGCACTCATGGTCTATAAGGCTCAAAATGATTTTAATAAAAGTGTGAGTGTTAAACGATCATGTAAATAGCATTTTTATGAAATAGTCAATGAAGCTCAAAAAGATCATAAGTCACATTTTTTTTTAACAAATCAACTCAAAAACATTTTTCATCAAATCACTAATCTTTATGGTATATGTATGATTAATCCAATCCTAACAATACATACATATCCCAAAAATAAAAGAGTCTATTAATGATGTTTGCATGAAGGCAAGAGACTCACGGGTATACATGTATATTTATTAGATTTGAATTCAAAATACATATACATGAAGTAAAACATAAAAATAGGTAAAACATGTATAAACAAGAATCATCAAAACTAATCTATACATATGCATATAGTGGGTACAAATGAGCATGAAGAGTAAATGTATATGAATCAATTTGATACTCACTAAGTGTACATGTATAAATGCAAGTTTTGATAAAGTCTACATCTAAACATGTAAATACCACATGAAGCACACAAAAATATGAACATGCTATGAATATTATGAATGAATAAGCATGTACATAAAAGTAGGAGTTTAGAGATTGTTACCAACTCCAAAGCTCCAAGTATGGTGGTTGTCCCACCAAAGCTCCTTGATAGTGATGCATCCCAAAAGTATGTCCATCATGTCCAAGTGCATCCACTACCAAGGCACCAATCCTCTCACGTCTTGTGAGAGCCCTCACCTATATCAAAAGCAAAAGGTGGGGGTTTTGGTACCCATATTTTCTTGGGTCCTTTGGGTTAGTCTTGTTGTATTGAGGAACCCAAAATCTTTTATTCTAAAATAATGCAACTTGTCATAACAAAATTTTGCTAAATGACCTTTGCGGCCACAATGTGTACATACGTACACCTTAGTATGCTTATGTGTAGGAGTGTGATCATGTTGTACAACATAAGCATGATGATGTGGATGTGCATGAACATGTGGAGTTTGTTTCTTTGAAAACAAGGACTCCAATTTAGTGTGATTGAATGCACAAGAGTTCAAAGTTGAACTCAAATTATCCATCTTATTTTTTCAAATTCTTAATCTCATTAGTGGTGGCATGTAAAGCATGATGAGATAAAGAATCATTTTTCTTTTTCTTTTGTGAAACAAAATCTTTTTCTTTTTCACAAATTTTTCTTTTCAAAGTTTTTTCTTGAAAAACAACTTCATTTTGTTTTTCCACCATATCAATTTTATTTTTTAAAGAGGTGTTCCCTTCACATAAATCATTCAATTTTGCAAGTAAGGAAACATTCTCATTTTTCAAATCATCCTTTTCTTTTTCTAAGCATGCCATTTTACTTTCTAATGAATCTTTTTCATTAAGCATGGCATCAAAATTCTTTTTCAAATTTTTATTATCCTTTTCTAAACATGCAATGTTAGATTTAAATGAATCTTGTTCTATATGCATGCAAGCAATGTTCTTTTTCAAATTTTTATTTTCTTTCTTAATCATGTCATATTTCTCAAGCACAAGTTGACAAAAGGTAGTAAGCTCATCATATGACATGTCTTCATCATTGGATTCGGTGTTTACCTCAAGGGGTTATCCCCTTGGACCATATAGCACACGTTGGAGGTGTCGCTTCCAACGTCCGAATCACTCCCGGCATAATATAGATCCTTTTCCGCCAAGAGAGGTGATGATGTTCCAAACTACAAAAGCCGAATCAATATTAGAAACCCTAGATAAATAATCATCATTTAGGGTTGACTTGATAGCATGAAGGGCTTTTGCATTAGCCTCAAAATTCTTACCATTTGAACAATATGAATCATTAGATATGACAAGATAAACATGAATGCCTAAGGCTTTGAGGTATAATGACATCTTAACCTTCCAAATTTGAATGTTAAGAATGTCAAAGGTGGGTGGTGACATGAAGTCCATGGTGTGTGTACAAATCTTGTGATTTGCCTAAAATGAGGATCTTTAACTCTAGGTTGTTAGACCCAATATCAAGAGCACTTGGCTCTGATACCAATTGTAAGTTCACCTAGAGGGGGGTGAATAGGTGATGGCTAATCTAATGGTCACTTAATGATGAATGATGCGGAAGCTAAAGCAATTATGACCAAATTAAATCTTTTATGCTAAACACCACGTATAACCAAAGAGTGTTTCCGAATTCCCCGTGAAGGGCTCTGGACAAACTCCTCTAGATTCCCCTTGAATGGGTTGAGGTGCCGCGTTGGCTCTCTTTGTTGAATACAAGTGTTAGCAACAATCCCACGCAAGTATATCAATTAAGCACAAATGAATATATCATGCATATAAAGATGAACACAATAAATAACATGCAAGATATAACAAGAGACAAAGAGAGAGGAGAGAGAGAGAATAGCAATCGCAAACACAAGGGTATGTTTCGAGGTTCGAGCACACTTGCGCTACATCCCCGCCTTCGACACACGAAGGATTTCCACTATGCAAGATCCCAATGGATCTCTCCTCGGTGCCGCAACACCTAAAAGCCCTCGGACTCTCTAGTCCCTTACACACGCAAGCCCCACAAGCTTGCCGAGGCCGCACCTCGAACCAAAGAGTTCACAACCGAACTCCAAACCACCACGAGCACACTTGCCCGTCTCCTCAAAGTACAAAGATGAAATCTTTGGTGATCTACAACACTTTGATCACCAATTACAAACTCTCACAACACAATCCTATGGATAGATAAGGCAATGGATAGCTCAAGTGATTGTGAGAAAGCAAGGAAAGAACTATGGTGAAAACTCAAGAAATCTCTTTTACACTCTTTATAAAATCTTTCCTTTAGATAGGAATATTTGCTCTCTATTTTGTGGAGAAAACTCTTCTGAAAGAATAGGAAAAACTGGCTCTAAAGGTCTCCAAAATCTTGGCTCAAAACAATGACCAAACTCCCAAATTTATAGGCCAGAAAATTATAGCCGTTGGGGTCTGTCAGAGCTGCCGGTCGACCCGTGCAGTCGACCGCCAACGGTCAGAAATCCGACCGTTGGAGCCACGGTCGACCGCCCGGGTCGACCGAGCAACTGGAGGAGAGTCAAACTCTCTGTCGGTCGACCCGTGCGGTCGGCCGAACTTTCCAGAGAGCAGAGCTCTCTGGAGCGGTCGACCCGTACGGTCGGCCGTCCTCCAGTGCACAAAGGCGTGCACGTTTGTGCACGTCGGTCGACCGAGCCGGTCGACCGACTTCAGGATTAGTCGACTATAAAAGAAGGCAAGTCGACTTATCTGAAGCCTGAAACAGTTTTCTGGGATTTAAAAAACTAAGTCTTTTGGTTCACATAAAATCCCATAAATACATAGAAATTCTACAAAAATAGTTTTACCAATATACTTGATGTACAAACATGCTTGCACAAAATCAAGGCATGTTATAAAAGATTGGACTATTTTTGTAACTTGAAAATATTTGGCTCATATTAAAAACTATTTTTTCCAAAACATGTTTTTCCAAATCTTCATCAAATACAAAAACAAGATATACTTTTAAAGCATAGTGTGTATGGATATGATCCACTACACAATCAAGATGAAATATCTATGTTTTTGACATTAAGCTATAAATATGGTTTTGGTTTAAAGATATGCATATGAGAAATACCAATAACCAAAATATTATTTTTTACCAAAATGAAAGTCTTTTCTAAATCTGAAAATTCTTTAATGAAAAGACAATTAAATCAAGAGTGTGTGTGTGTGATATATACTTGAGCAATCCACCAACTATCTATCCTTTACATTTTATCTAAAACATAAAAATCTTATACCTAGACAGAAGTCTTGATCTTGAAGTCTTCCCTTGAAGTCTTCTCATCTTCTTGACTTGGTCCAAGCTTGATCCAAAAGCTCCTTGGATCACACCGTGCTAGCTCCAAATCTTGATATTTTATCCTTTGTTGAGCTATGCACCAACTAAGATCTTGGTAATGAATCTGTCACTAATCAAACACAAGATCATTAGTAATATAACTACATGAGTTGATCATCATCAAAACTAGAGTGATGGGCCTTTGGGCAAACAATTTTCAATGACCAAAAGGTGTGAAAAGTAATACGGGCTCTTCCTTCATCATGGAAGATAAAGGCCACCACCTTGAAAGAATTAAATGACAAGGATGAAATGGATCTCATAAGTCTCATCGGCAACTTGAAGACTCATGAGATTGAAAAGAAGGCAAGAGAAGATGCTGCTCCTCAAAAAAAGAAATACATTGCTTTCAAGTCTTCATCCACTCTTGAGGACGATGAAGAAGATGAAGAAGAAGATGAGGAGCTCTCCCTCCTTATGCGAAACGTCAAGAAGATGTACCGGAAGAACAAGCTCAACTTTAGAAGAAAGTTTGAAGGTAAAGAGGAGAGAAGAATCATTTGCTACAATTGCCGAAAGCCCGGACATATCATGGCGAATTACCCGGAGTTCATGAAAAAGATGACTTCCTCCTTCAAGCCAAAGAAGCCGGTCGAAAAGAAAGCCTACAAGGCCACATGGGATTCGGAAAGCGAATCTGAAGAGGAGGTGGACACGACAAACATGTGTTTCATGGCAAACACACCAAAGGTAACCCCACAACCTCTTGATGAAGAAGATGATGAATTAAGTAAAGAAGTTCTTGTACATGCTTTTGTTGAACTTTCGGAAACTTATGATAATAAAAAGATTGAATGTTCTAAATTGGAAAAGGAAGTTGCTTTTCTTAAAAATCAACTTGCTATTGTTTCTAGAGAAAAAGATGAAATTTCTTCCAATCTCATTTCTACTCAAAATGAATTTAATGCTTACAAAGTTGCTTGTAAAGCAAAATTTCCTAAGATTGATGAAAAAAATTTCTTCTTTGAAAATTAGAATTGTTGATTTTGAAAAGGTTTTAAAAGATTGTGCTTTTAACACTAAGAAACTTGAGGAAACGTTTTCTAAAAAGCACACTTCTCATGCTAAAGCATCTCATGGTCACACTACACATAACACTCATGTTAAACCCTCTCTTGCTCACAATTTACATACTAATTTCACACATGCTCACAAGTCTCACACTCACTATGCTTTTAAATATGGTAGAGTGTATAGATGTACTTATTGTAGTAAGAATGGACATCTAGCTAAGTTTTGTTATGACCAAGTAAATAATCAAATAATCTTGTTTGGGTTCATGGCACTAACCCTTTAGGACCCAAGAAAATGTGGGTACCAAAATCAAGTCCTAAATTATTTGATGTAGGTACACACCAAGGCTCCAAGACGTAAGGAGCGGTGGTACCTTGATAGTGGTTGTTCGAGACACATGACATGGGACATCAATAACTTTACAACCCTATCAAGGTACATGGAAGGTGGCACCGTCACCTTCGGAGATGACTCCAAAGGCACTATCATCGGTATAGGTAACATTCAAATTGGTGCATCTCCTATTATAGAAAATGTTGTTCTTGTTGATGGTTTGAAACATAACTTGCTTAGCATTAGTCAACTTTGTGACCGTGGACTTAAAGTTATTTTTGATGATTCTTCTTGCAAGATTTTTGATGTTAAAATCAATGATTGTATTCTCACCGGTTTTCGTGATAATAATGTTTATATCATTGACATGCTTAATTTAGATTGTTCTACTAAATGCTTGAATGCTTTTGATGAAAATTCTTGACTTTGGCATAGAAGATTAGGACATGCATCTTTTGACCATCTTTCTAGGATTAATTCTAAGGAATTGGTGAAGGGTATACCTTGCTTGACGTTTGAGAAAGACCACATTTGTGGTGCGTGCCAACTTGGAAAACAAACCAAGTCTTCCTTCAAACCAATCAAGGATATCATGTCAACTAGGCCATTAGAATTAATTCATATGGATCTTTTTGGACCAACTAAAACTAAGAGTTTAAATGGTAGTAGATATGCATTTGTTTTAGTTGATGATTTTTCCCGTTTCACTTGGGTTTTCTTTTTGGAACACAAAGATCAAACTTTATCTCATTTCAAAGTTTTTCGAAAAAGGGTTGAAAAAGAAAAAGGTTTTTCGATTTTGAAAATAAGGAGTGATAGAGGTGGTGAGTTTGTTAACCAACTCTTCATGACTTATTGTGATGAAAAGGGAATCAGGCATGAAATGTCATGTCCTAGAACTCTACAACAAAATGGAGTTGTAGAAAGGAAAAATAGAACACTTCAAGAGATGGCTAGGACCATGATAAGTGAATATGACCTCCCTCAATATTTATGGGCCGAGGCCGTAAACACCGCATGCTATATTTCAAATCGTATTTATTTGTGTAAGAATTCTTTCAAAACTTCTTTTGAAATGTATCATTTTAGAAAACCTAATGTTGCATATTTCAAAGTTTTTGGATGCAAGTGTTTTGTTTTGAATACTAGAGATAACGTGGGCAAATTTGATGCTAAGGCTTATGAAGCTATCTTTGTTGGATATTCTTCTACTAGCAAAGCTTATAGAGTATTCAATAGATCTTCACTTACCATTGAAGAATCCATGCATGTTAAATTTGAAGAATCTAATGTGGTTATTGAGAATGTTGTAGAGATTGACCCATTAGGTGAAGATATGGAGAGACTATCCTTGAAGAACTCACCCGCTCAAGAAGAAAAGCAAGATCCAATTGGTGATGTTCAAGAGGATAAAGAGGAAAGCTCACAACCGCTTCCTAAAGATTGGAGATACGCTACAAATCACCCCAAGGAACTCATCTTAGGTGATGTCTCTAATGGGATAACAACTCGCTCCAAACTCCATGACCTATGTGATAACTTTGCTTTCATTTCTCATTTTGAACCCAAAAGCATCCTCGAAGTTGAGGCGGACTCATATTGGTTGCTAGCCATGCAAGAGGAACTCAATCAATTTGAGCGCAACCAAGTTTGGCACCTTGTTCCTAGGCCCCACGATAGACCAATAATTGGTACTAAGTGGATCTTTAGAAACAAGATGGATGAGTCCGGAAATGTCATTAGGAATAAAGCTAGGTTAGTGGCCTAAGGTTACACTCAAGTTGAAGGAATTGACTTTGAGGAGACTTTTGCACCCGTAGCACGCTTGAAGCCATACGGATGACACTAGCTTTTGCATCTTTTAAAAATTTCAAACTTTTTCAAATGGATGTGAAAAGTGCATTTTTGAATGGTTTTATAAATGAAGAAGTTTATATTGAACAACCTCCCGGTTTTGTTGATCATGTTCATTCCAATTTTGTTTTTAAACTTAATAAAGCTTTGTATGGATTGAAACAAGCTCCAAGAGCTTGGTATGAAAGGCTTTCTAGTTTTCTCATTTCAAATGATTTTGTTAAAGGCAAAGTAGACACAACTCTTTTCACTAAGCATGTTGATAATGATATTTTAATTGTGCAAATTTATGTTGATGATATAATTTTTAGTTCCACTAATGACTTTTTATGCAAGGAATTTGAAAAGGTTATGCAATGTGAATTTGAAATGTCTTCCATGGGTGAGTTGAATTTCTTTCTTGGACTCCAAATCAAGCAATTGCAAGATGGAAACTTCATATGTCAAGCCAAGTACGCAATGGAACTCGTAAAGAAGTTTGGACTTGAAGGCTCTAAAATTTGCAACACTCCCATGGCAACTACAACCAAGCTTGATAAGGATGACCAAGGTAAATGTGTTGATATTAAATTATATAGAAGCATGATAGGTAGTCTTTTGTATTTGACGGCAAGTAGGCCGGACATCATGTTTAGTGTGTGTCTTTGTACTAGATTTGAATCGTGTTCCAAAGAGTCTCATCTTATTGCGGTAAAACGCATTATTCGTTATATTAAGGGAACGATTGGAATGGTCTTTGGTATCCGAAAACCGGAAATTTCTCAATGACGAGTTATTCGGATGCCGACTATGCGGGTTGTAGAGTAGATAGAAAGAGTACTAGTGGGACATGTCAATTTCTTGGTAATTCTCTTATTTCATGGTCCTCTAGGAAACAAAATTCCATAGCTCTCTCAACCGCCGAGGCGGAGTATGTTGCCGCGGGGGCTTGTTGTGCACAAGTCCTTTGGATGAAACATACTCTCCTTGATTATGATTTGCATTATAACCATATAAAATATTTTGTGATAACACTAGTACTATACATATGACTAAGAATGCAAATCAACATAGTAAGACCAAGCACATTGAGATTAGATATCACTTTCTTAGAGATCACTTTGAGAAAGGAGATATAGATATTGATTATGTTTCTACGGATTTGCAACTTGCCGATATTTTTCCTAAACCACTTGATTTTGCTAGATTTTCCTTTATTTGTGGTGAACTTAATGTTTGTGTTATTGAGTAATAATGTTTTCTTAATCCTTTTTGATGTATGACAAAAGGGGGAGAATGAGTTTATGTATGGTTCATATGGTTTTGGTTCCATATGAGTTTATATATGTTGTTGGTTTTTTGATGTGTTTAATTGAATTCTTGTTTTATGAATTTCTTACTTGCAAATTATATTGTTTTTCTATGTTTAGATATGGCATAATTTGAGGGGGAGCTTTCTCCTCCCCTATATTTTGTTGATAGCCTATTTGTTTTGTCATCATAAAAAAGGGGAGATTGTTGGCCTAAAAGGTTACACTCTCCACTTGTTTAGAGTTTTGATGATAACAAAACAAATAAGAGCTATTTGGTACTAATTAGTTTGTTCAAGATGAGTTTCAGGTTAGTACCATATTTGGAGGCCATTGCTAGCTTTTGCAAGATATTCTAGGTTCTTTGAGCATTTAAGGCAAATAGCACTTCAAGGAAGGAACATAGAAGAGAAGGCTCTAGCTAGGCTTTGCATGGCTCAAGACTTCAAGAATGATCAAGATATTTCTTTAGAATTGTTTCTAGTTTTTGTAGTTTTGTTAAAGAATAGTGAATAGGTTTGAAGCTCTTTTCACACACGTCTTTGCGCACATCCTATTTCCAAAAATATTTCCTATAATATGTACAAAAATAGTTTGTATACAATCTTCAGCCTACAAACTCATTTTTATGTTTTATATATATCTCTATTCAAAACTATCTTGTTAAAAATCAATTTCTCTTGAAAATTCTATTTCAGTTTTGATTTTTGACCTGAGCCGGCCGACCGACCGGTCGACCGTTTCTGTGTCAGGTCAAGCCGGCCGGCCGTCCCAGTCGACCGAGGTTCTGGCAGCAGGTGTGTATCCGTGTGCATGTTTCGCGGTCGACCGAACCCTGCCTGACTGACAAACCTTTGCTCTCTGTATTTTTCGGTCGACCGGCGGTCGACCGAGAGCCGGCAACGGCTCTTAGTTTTTGAACTCCGGCCGACCGACCGTCGACCAAGAGAGCCGTTTGAACAGTAACGGCTATTTTCTGAGCTGTTTTATTTTTGTCTTTTTCTCTTTAAATTGTGTTTAAGTGTTTTTAGCTGATCTTAATATTTCCTAATCAGCATTAAAAGGGTTTTATCCTTAATTCTAGCCTCTACTATAAATAGGGGTGATTGGGGAGAGGTTATATTACAACAAAAGTTTGCAAAAATCTAAAAAGTTTAAGGCATTCAAAAGAGACTCTTCTCTTGGTTTTTGAGCTGAATTTCTCTCTCATTTTCTGAAGTGTTTTTCCAAGACTCTCTGATTTCTTTTTCCTTTACACACAAGAGCTTCAATCCTCTCATTGTTCTATAAGGATTTTTGTAAGGGAAGAGATCTTTTCAAAAGAGAGTTTGTGGTCTTTTGATCACCAAGAGAGAACTTGTACTTGAGATTGTGGAGTTGGGTAATCCGGTGTATTTGTAACATCTTTGTGAAGTTATAGTGGTTAGAAATCCTTCTGGGGAAGGCGGGGACGTAGAGCTGGGTGCTCGAACCTCGGAAAAATTCTCGGTGTTTGCGTTTTGTTTACTTGCTCTTTATACTTGCTTTACTTTCATTGCATTTATTTCTTGCTCTCTATTGTCATTGCAATATTCACTTGTTTTCATTCATCTTGTCAATCAAAGTCCCATACAATAAGATTGCATTGTGCACCTCTAACTCATATCCAGAGGAATCACGAGGAAGGAGTTCAGAGCCCTTAACGGGGAATCCGGCTTCTAGTCTTCTTTTGGGCGATTGTTGCATCATAATTTATATTTGTACATTGATTAGCATTATCACCTATTCACCCTCCCCCTCTAGGTGATTTTTAGGTCGACCGCCCG
Organism: Agave tequilana; assembly: GCA_038442645.1. Classification (NCBI taxonomy): domain Eukaryota; kingdom Viridiplantae; phylum Streptophyta; class Magnoliopsida; order Asparagales; family Asparagaceae; genus Agave; species Agave tequilana. The sequence goes on from JAVJIF010023416.1 coordinate 20,506, forward strand.
GTCGACCGACAGAGCAATTCTGCTCTGCCAGCGGTCGACCGGACTAGGCCAAAATTGTTTTTCCCAATGGCTATTTAAAGATGGAATTTTTGATAAAAATTCTTTGGATAGGAATCTACAAAATAGAGTTCTAGAACTTATAAGTATCCGGGTGTGATCACAGATCAACACCAAAAATATTTGAACTTTATTTTGATAAAAATCTTTTGTCTAAACAAAAACGGTTTTTCCAAAAATGATTTTTTCCAAACTTTGTTTTTCCAAAACTAGGTTAGAAATTTTGTTATGAAAATTGGTTTGTAAGCATGAAGCAATATGAAAAGTGTGTGTGTGACAATCCCAAAGTAATCTACCTCTATCATCTCAGTTTTGACAAAATGAACTAAAAATCCTAACTAAAATAGAAAATACAAATCTTGTATAGTCTTCAATCTTGTTTGATCCTGGAGCTCTCCTATTGTGTTGGGCTCTGGGATCCAAATCTTTGCGGCTTCCAAATGTGTGAGTCTTGTGTTGGAGCCGTCAAACAACCTATGATTTTTACCTGAAACTCATTTAAACAACTTGTTAAAAACATAACTAAATATGATTTGTTATCATCAAAACTTCGGGCTAATGGCCTTTGAGCCAACACACGTATACGCGCTAAGCCTAAAGTAGCCTGAACAAGTTTCAAAATCTACTATGATAAATCAATATCACTGCAATATGACATATAAATATCTAACACAATGATAACAGAGGAATAAAGGAAAGAAAATGGCAACTGGATGCGATAAAGATAGAATTAGAAAATAACAGGAAGATAAGAGAGATGAGAATACTAAAATTAGAGAGAGACCCAAAACTCCTCGCAATATGTATATTCTCATCGAGCACCTGCCAATAGAAACAAAGCGTCCAATATCTGGACGTGCAAATCCAGGGTCGTCAGAAAGCGACCTAGTGAGTGTATGTGTAAAGGGGAGAGCTCGTGCATAACACCAATGTGCAAAGAATAATAATTAGATAAACTACAGACAGAAGATAACTAAGTAGCATGATAAACAGATAACTGCATAACAACATGAATGAAGATAAAAGTCAAATATCACAACTGTAAACAAGCAACTGATATCTGAAGGTATAACCTAGCACATGTCACTAGTCTGGTGTACAATCCTATATATATCATAGTTTATATATATATAAATACAGTCGGGTGATCATAGTTAATCACAATACATTAACAGTTTATTATTATTAATTATGTTCGCGAACACCAATTGTCACATGTAATAGACGCATCCCATACTATGCCTATCACATATGCCAATCGATGTCCTCAGTTATTGAAAATGATCTGTTGGAGACATTGTTCATGCTTTAGGTGGGTCCCGTACATACCTGGGACCACGGTCCAGACTCCTGACGCTGAACCAGGACCTACCGCAAGGTAGTCAGGAACATGTATAACAGGAATAGGAAACAGGACGGGGTGCCAGTCACCCCACGGGAACCCTGCAGTGGAACCCTCTTTCGGTTGCGCAACCTAAATCCTAGGTCCACCCAAAATACAGACGCTGTCTCCTCCATCAATCTCCCCAATCCCAGTGTAAGTTGTTTAATAGCATACTATTAGTTTATCAAGATTATTTAATGTGCATGTTACTTAAATTACTGGAATAACTCAGTGGTAGTCATGGTAAAAATATCAACATGTGTAATCAGGATACCAGTATAACAGGAATATGTAACAAGTATAACATGAGGGTGTTGTTACTGTGTAACAATATTTTCCCAGCAATTAAATAACATGGACAATAGTGTCAGGTAGATATCATGTATAAATAATCAAGTTTCTCATGTAAATCAAGATATTCAGGATGAGTAATGATCTAGTGTCATAAATAGAATAATCCGGGCAATGTATGTAATAAACTCAAATCCTCAAAGTCCTCGATATATCCACCCTCTAAGTCATTAATAATCAGAGCGATGAATAGCTATCATAAAACTCTGAAATATATAATATAGTCATCGGTATCAATGAAATCATTCATAATAACTCTATCTCCATAACTGAAATAGTCAAGAACCAATCATGAAGTAATATATATCCTCGAGATCAAATTAAATTTATCCAACCATAATCAAGATCGTCACACACTCTCACTCTATCAAGGTCAATCACAGGATCTCAAAATCAAATAACATATCAAGTATATAAATCTCTCTAAAATCCACATGGTCAGGTCAACCCAATCAACATCTATTTCTCAACCCCCAAGTCAACTCAAATCCAATCGAGTTTACCGATAGGTTTAAGTTCAAAATTTCATTTTATCAAAAGATCTCCTATTTATTAAATCATCAATATCCCAATCAATCAAAATCATAACTACGCAGTGTAACATCCTCGATCAACATAGGGTCTAGATCAACCCTATATCTAATAGTCAATATCAATAAGATCATCAATACATCAGTCAAACTCATCAATATGAAAATTCATAAATAATAGCTCCTAACACTCCAAAATTCCATCCCATTATATACATTAGAGTCAAGGGTACCATATTCACACGTTTGATCATAATCCAACCATCATACATTCCTTCTACCAATCAATCGAGACTCCAATAAAAGAATATGAAGCTCAGGTCAATCCTAACCCTAAATAAGTCTATAGTGATCAAAAATCAAGAAAGTCAGTATTGGTACCTCAATGTCATATCTACCTATCCATAATCTCTAAAAGAGTTCCAGTCGGAATAGTCCTCAAATACATGAATATCAATTCTTTCAAACATAAACTATATCAACCTCACGATCAAGTCGAGTCAAATAACAGTCTAAGGTGTATCAAAACTAGGCCTAAGCCAATAACGATAAACTACCAACACATGAAATAATACTAATACAAGCAAATATCAACTATATGAATAAAGTGGACAAATCATGGATGTCTTATGAACGAACACTCACAATAAATTAAATAATAAAATTAAACCAAGAATTGACACTCACAAAATTGAACAAAGAAGTTGAAAATCACCTAGAGGGGGGTGAATAGGTGATAGTGCTAATCTATGAACTAAATGCGGAATTTAAAACTTAATTGCAATTACTACAAATGATGCACACACAACCAAACCAAGCATATAAGTATGTATGAGCAACATGGATAGATGCAAGGCACAAAGTAAAGAGAGAGAGAGAGAGTAAGAGTCAATGAACAAGCGTAAACACCAAGATATGTTTCGAGGTTCGAGCACCCAGCTCTACATCCCCGCCTTCACACAGAAGGATTTCAAGTCCACTAGCTTGTCCACAAAGGACTCCCACAAAGGGAACCTCCACCGAGGATTTGGGGCAATCACAATACAAGGAGTACCCAACTCCTCTCCTTACAAACACAACCTCCTCCTTGAGGCACAACTCCAAGCCAACAAACAATCACCTCACCACTGGAGGGATTAGCACTAAGCCAAGCAAGGATCACCTCACAACTTGAGGGATACAAACCACTTGCACAAACAACCTCCTCAACCCAAGAGGGAAAAGCACAAAGCAAAGTAAATAGAGGGTTTACAACTTGGTGGTTCAACAAGCAACCACAAACAATCTTTCTCCCACACAAAGATCCTATAGAATGAGATAGTAGATTTTAGCTCAAGTGTGGAGAAAACCAATGGAATGGAAATCACAAATCACAAAGAAAAATCCTTGGGAAAAACTGAAACAAAGATAGAGAAGATGAATCAAAACTCTTTTCCCAAAAATTCTTTTCTTTGATTTTCCAAACCCTAGCCAAAATCACCAAATAGATTGTTCAATATGAGTTCAAAAACTTTTTTTGATTGCTGTGAAAACACTAGAGAGTATGGAAAAATTCGCACCAAAAATCTTAAGGAAAACAGGCTATAAATGGGGTATTTATAGACCCCAGAAAAATATAGCCATTGGCAGCAGAAACTGCCAAAAAAGAACAGCCGGTCGACCGTCCAACGGTCAAATTCTGCCCGTTGCCAGCTACCGATCGACCGCCCAGTCGACCCAAACAAACAGAGAGCTCTGCTCTCAGACCCGGTCGACCCTGACGGTCGACCGTCCCTGTGTCTGCCAGACGTGCACAGATCTGTGCACGTCGGTCGACCGACCCGGTCGACCGACTTCATCCCAAGTCGATTTGGTCATTTGACTAGTCGACTGGTTGAAGTCTGGAACAGAAATCTGGGTCAGAAACACATGTAAAATATTTTTCTAAAAATCTTTTAACACTTCTAAAAATCACCAAAAATAGTTTTATCATTTTGCATTGATATATAAGTATGGGGTAAAAAGTTTAGCTCAAATATCAATCAATATGAACTATTTTTCTGTCTTATCATTTTTACCAAAAACCAAAAACTGTATTTTCTAAAACTTGAATTTTCCAAATGAAAATCTGATTTCACCAAAACTCTTCAAAATACAAAAACATGATATTAAAAAACTTTGAAGCATGTTGCATATGGACATAGGTCCAATATACAAGAAACAAATATATATCATAGTTTTTGTCCTTAATTCCAAAAATAAGTTTTGTTAAAACACAAAACTTAAAACACATGAAATAGGTATATCAAACTAAGTTTGTCTAAGAGTTGAAGCATGCATGTATATAGAACAAATCTAATATACATTAAACCAAGTAAACTTGTTTTGATATAAATCTATTCATGCAAACCAAAATCGGTTAAACCAAAAACCGAAAACCAAAACATGAAACGTGTGTGTTGTGAACTTGAGCTTATCATACTATTCTAATCTTTACAATTTGGATCTAAACACAAAACTAAAACTAAGGTACCGATGTCTTCTTGTAGAGCGTTGTCTCCAAGCCGACTCGATCCAAAACTTCGTGATCCACCGAGCTAGACTCCAATGAGTACTATATGTGATCTTGTCACTCGGGCTCTTGAATCACCATGTGGGTAGCTTCCAAAATATCTTGTTGAAGCTAATCACCTACTAATATCTTGACTAATGATCTGAAACTAAAATCACAAGATTATTAGTACACATAACTACATGAGTTAATCATCATCAAAACTAGAGTGGAAGGCCTTTGGGCCAACAATCTCCCCCTTTTTGATGATGACAAAACTCATGGAGTTATATATGCATGGATTAAAATTAAGCTTCAAAGAAGCTTCGCCTTAACTCATGCATAGGGATAAACAACAAATATATGCAATGAATACTAAATACGAAACATGCATAAAACAATAAATGGTTCTAAATACCAATGAAATTTTAGATATCAATGAAATGCTCTAGATACCAATTACATTTAAAAACAAATAAACATGCTCTAGATACCAATTGACTTGTTCTAGATACCAATTAAACTTAATTTTCAAAAACACATAAACATGCTCTAGATACCAATTAAATTAAACTCAATATATGCAAAACAAAACTAATGATTTCTTTTACAAATCTCTTGATACCAAAATAAACATGTTCTTTAAATAATGCCTTTGATACCAATTGAACTTAATAAAAACAAATGAAACATGCATACAAACAAACATGCATATAAACTCAAATTCTTCTCCCCCTTTTTGTCAATCATCAACAAAGGGGCAAAAGATAAAACAAAACTAAATAAAAACAGATTTTTCTCCTCTTATTGTTCAAAATAAAGCATCAATAAAGAATCAATTGTTCTCCCCTTTTTTTTGTCTAAAACAAAAATAATATTAATGAGGGGTCAACTCAAATATGATACCAATTAAAAGTGTGACAATAAAGTGCATATTGATACCAATTAAAAATGAAACTATACCAATTGAAAAACAAGAATCTTGATACCAATTGATAAGTAAACAAACAACATACCAATTGTAAATAAACAATCTTGATACCAATTGAAATTAAACATTACAAAATTTGAATTTCTAAACATAGATCTTAGTACCAATTGAAATTAGCAATTGAAATCAAACATAGATCTTAATACCAATTGAAATTATTATTCTTCAAGTATATAAACAAATTTGATTTTGATATCATATGCGTTAAAAATTTTAATCATAAAGTGTGGGAGTGGAAAACAAAATACCAATTAAAAGATGAAATACAAGATTTTCTCCCCCTTTATGAAATACCAATAAAAACAATGCATAGGCTTGAAATAAGATACCAATTGAAAATTAAATCAATTGAAACAAAGTTAAAGTTCAAGCACTAGCATAAACAAGATTTGGTGCTCAAGATATAGAATTATAGTAAGCACAACTAAAACACATATATGTATGAAAAGTTAGATACCAATCGAAATTGATACTATTTGAAATGTAAGCATACATACACAAAAATATATATGAGTATACCAACAAAATGTTAAGATTGATAACAATTGAAAAATGCAATGATACCAATAAAAACAACAATAATGATCAAGTGTATATCTCATATTCCTATCCTCCCAATCATGGTTCAAGTTTTTAAATGATTTTCAATATAAAGCATACATGAACATGATCTCCCATCCAACCACCCGTGGAAGGTAGGGGTTTTCAAAAATAGGTATGAAAATGTAGTATGTTTGAAAATCTCTACCATAGTGAAGAATACGAACTAGTTATAGGAAAAATCATTTTTAAACTAGTACGAAATCCTTCAAGCAAAGAATAAAACAAAATATTTTTCATGAAACACATGTAAATCACATGATCACTCAAAATCCATAAAGCCCATATCATTGTCTCATGAAAACAAATCATGAGTAAACTATAAAGTGAGTGAACAAGTGTTGTGTGACACATATTAATCATGAAAATATTCAATTAAGCTCATGTGAAATTCCTTAAAAAAAACATGAAAACACCAAAATTTTCATATCCAATAGAAATTACCTAAAAATATGAAAATCATGAAAATCATCAAAACGATTTAAACTTCAAGGCATATGTATATCATGTACAAACCAAAGTATACATACATATCCTAAACATAATGAGTCCACAAAAGTATATGTATGAAGGCACGTGGCTCAAGGATGTATATGTATAATCAATAGTTTAGACAAGATAGACATATACATGATGTTAAAGCACATGATCATGAAAACATATCCAAAATGAGGAATACAGGTTAAAATGCATGAATCATCAAAACTAGACTATACTAGCACATCTAATGGGTACAAATAGGTACTCAAGCACAAACATATATAAAGATTTATTTGTGGCCCACTATATGTACAAGTATAAATCCTAGTCTTAATGAAAACTAACATCTAAACATATATCCAAAACATGAAGCATAAAACAACATATAAATCAACATGATAGACATAAAAATGATCATGAAGTAAATACACATGCTATTAGAGTCATGTTTTACATAATAGCCAAAAAAATGGTGAGAACACAACAAATGGGTCTATCTAAACATGGGTGATCTCAAAAGCTATATATGCAAGTCAATGGTCTAATAAACATGGAATTCAACAAACAAAACAAAACATGGGTCATTGAAACAAAACATCATAAAACATCCATATGATCATTATGTATATACATGTGCATTAGATGTAGGGCATACTTATTAGTTTAAACAAGGTGAGAACACTAAATATAGATCCATATAAAACATGGGTGTCTCAAGTAACTAAACATGTATAACACTAATCTAATAAGCATGGCATAAGCATAATGAACAATAGGCATGCTATAGGATGATGAACATGAAAAGCATGCAATTAAAAACGGGAGTTAGAGAATGATACCAAAACCGATGAAGGCACCTCTCTAGTTCTCCAAACCAATGGTGGTCTTCTCCACCAAACGCCCCTTGAAAGTGATGCATCCAAATTTGTTTTCTTTAGGCACGGAACGCATCCACTTCAAGGCACCAACACTCTCACGTTATGCGAGAGCTTCCACCTACATCAAAGAGTATAGAGGTGGTCTTTGGTACCCATTTCCTTTTGGGTCCACGGGGGTTAGTATCCTTTCTAACCCAAACAAGATTAGTTGCTAAATTTTCATGATAAATACGATCATAACAAAATCTAGCAAGATGGCCTTTTCGGCCACAATGTGTACATGTGTACACATGAGCATACATGTTATGGTTGTGTCCGTGATGAGCATGTGTATGCCGTGGAGGGTGTGCATGCAAAGATGGACCTTGTTTCTTGCGAACCAAGATTTCCAAACGTGTATGATTCAAAGTGCATTGGCTCAAAGTGGAGCCCAAAAAATCTACACTTTTCTTCAAAATATTTATATCATTTTCAATAGTGGAAGATAAAGTGGTGCATGCAATAGGTGTGCAAGAAGAAGAAGAAGCTATACTAGCATGGCACACATGAGAATCAATATCAATTTTCAAAGATTCATTTTTCTTTAAAACTAAATCCAATTCTTTTGTAATTGAATCAATTTTATTTTTCAAAACAAGGTTATCTTTTAAAACAAAATCCAATTTAGAAGATAAAACCTCATTGTTTTTCACAACATCACAATCATTGTTGCTTTTTAAAAATTCATTTTCCTTTAAGGCAAGTTCAAGTTGAGATTTAAGTGAGTCTCGTTCACTTGCAATCTCTTCCTTCTCTTGCAAAACCGATTCAAAAGTTGAGCATAAACCCTTTAATTCATCTTTCAAAATAAGGTTGTCCTCTTTCAAAAGATTGTGTTTTTTCAAGAAATTTTCAAGCTTTTGAGCAAGTTTCAAATTTAAAAATTGAACTTCCAAACATCCATAGCAATAGGAACTAGAGCTATCATCTAATTGAGTGTCCGATTGTACCTCAAGGGAGTTATTCCCTTGGACCATGAAGCAATGCTCTTTGGACTTTTCTCTCTTAGATCTCCTCATCTTGTTGATAATCCTTGGAAGCTCGGGAGACGTCAATAAGCTCCAAACTGCAAAAGCCGAGTCATAACGATCAAACACCGGTAAAAGATGTTCACTAAGAGATGCTCTAAGTGCTCTAAGTGCTAATGCATTAGCCTTTTTATGTTTGCTACTATTAGGGAATGATTCTTGAGTAGAGGCTTGATAAACTAGATGTCCTAGGCTTTTTAAATGTCTACTCATATTGGCCTTCCAAGCATCAACTCTAATATGGTCAAACATAGGGGGCTACCATGAGAGCAACCTAAATGTGTGCAAATGAAAAATGCAAATGAAGATTAGCAAACCAAGATCTCACTCCTAGGTGGTTAAACCTAAATATCAGGAGCGTAGGCTCTGATACCAATTGAAAATCACCTAGAGGGGGGTGAATAGGTGATAGTGCTAATCTATGAACTAAATGGGGAATTTAAAACTTAATTGCAATTACTACAAATGATGCACACACAACCAAACCAAGCACATAAGTATGTATGAGCAATATGGATAGATGCAAGGCACAAAGTAAAGAGAGAGAGAGTAAGAGTCAATGAACAAGCACAAACACCAAGATATGTTTCGAGGTTCGAGCACCCAGCTCTACATCCCCGCCTTCACACAGAAGGATTTCAAGTCCATTAGCTTGTCCACAAAGGACTCCCACAAAGGGAACCTCCACCGAGGATTTGGGGCAATCACAATACAAGGAGTACCCAACTCCTCTCCTTACAAACACAACCTCCTCCTTGAGGCACAACTCCAAGCCAACAAACAATCACCTCACCACTTGAGGGATTAGCACTAAGCCAAGCAAGGATCACCTCACAACTTGAGGGATACAAACCACTTGCACAAACAACCTCCTCAACCCAAGAGGGAAAAGCACAAAGCAAAGTAAATAGAGGGTTTGCAACTTGGTGGTTCAACAAGCAACCACAAACAATCTTTCTCCCACACAAAGATCCTATAGAATGAGATAGTAGATTTTAGCTCAAGTGTGGAGAAAACCAATGGAATGGAAATCACAAATTACAAAGAAAAATCCTTGGGAAAACTGAAACAAAGATAGAGAAGATGAATCAAAACTCTTTTCCAAAAATCCTTTTCTTTGATTTTCTAAACCCTAGCCAAAAACACCAAATAGATTGTTCAATATGAGTTCAAAAACTTTTTTTGATTGCTGTGAAAACACTAGAGAGTATGGAAAAATTCGCACCAAAAATCTTAGGGAAAACAGGCTATGAATGAGGTATTTATAGACCCCAGAAAAATATAGCCGTTGGCAGCAGAAACTGCCAAAAAAGAACTGTCGGTCGACCGCTCCGGTCGACTGTCCAACGGTCAAATTCTGCCCGTTGCCAGCTACCGGTCGACCGCCCGGTCGACCCAAACAAACAGAGAGCTCTGCTCTCAGACCCGGTCAACCCTGACGGTCGACCGTCCCTGTGTCTGCCAGACGTGCACAGATCTGTGCACGTCGGTCGTGTTGGCACAAGGTTACAATCACCCGTGTTTAGTGTGTTTTGATGATTACAAAACATATTAGTTATTTGTACTAATATTGTTTGATGTTTAAGTGTGTTTCAGGGTTCTAACTTAACTAGAAGGTTTATTCCCTATAAGCAAGTGTTTTGGACTCAAGTCAACTCAATTCGGGCTCAAGACTCAAGTGTTGAAGACCTTGATTGTGAAAAGCCCTCTTGAAGCACTTGTAGTACTTAGAACCAATGTAAGAATTAGAATGTTAAAGTTTGAGTTTTGGATATTGGCTCTAGGATACACACAATGTTTTTATCCAAGTTTTCATTTGTCAAAAATTTATGTTTCATGCCTTAGTATATATATACATGACCCTTAATTTTACAAATATATATATCATGTTTAGATCATGTATGTATACCCTTTCCAGCATGTTACTTAACTTTCCCTACCTCAAAACAATTTTTACAAAATTTTCCATGTTAAAAATCCTGCTATTTTTCTGTTTTCAGGCTGCCCGGCCGACCGGCACGGTCGACCGGCGCCAGTGCCAGGACGTGCACACTTGTGCACGTCTGTCGGTCGACCGCCCGGGTCGACCGACTGTAAGCAGTTGCTCTCGGGTTTTCTGGGTCGACCGCCCCGGTCGACCGCTCGAAGAAAAATCTGTTTTGTTTCTAGTGGACGGTCGACCGGCCCGGTCGACCCGAGCCAACGGCTCTTTGCCAGCTGAGCTGGCGGTCGACCGGCCCGGTCGACCGCCAAGCCTGCTGCTGCCCAACGGCTCTTTCCTCTTTTGTGCAATTCTGAAATCTGTTTTGTTGACTGCTTTTTGGCAGACTTTTTCAAGGTTTTCCAGAACTTTTTCAGAGCAAATAAGGTCAAAATAAATTGTTTTAAACCTATTTCTCTCCCTATAAATAGAGGAGAAGAGTCTCTTGCAAAACCCCAAGAAAAATCCTTAAGTTTTCATTGTTTTCAAAAGAGAAGAAAAAATTGTTTAAGGCCTTCATTTCCAATTCTTTTTGAGCTAGTTTTTCAGTTGTGTTTGATAGCTAATATCACTCTACAACTGAGGTTTTCTCACTACACTTCATAGAGCCAAAAATCCCTAACTCATTCTATAGTGAAGTTGTAAAGGAGTGAGAGTTTGTAAAAGAGTTTGGTGATCTTGTTGAGATCACTCTTGTTCTTGTGATCTTCTTATTCTTGTGGAGACACCTCTTCGGTAGAGGTCTTGTAAGTTGTGGAGCTCGGTGCTCGGGTCTTCGGTAGACCATTGTATTCGTCCTCGGTGGATAGTGGAAACCCTTCACGGAGGTGAAGGCGGGGAGTAGAGCGGTGGCTCGAACCTCGAAACAAAAATCTTGTGTTTGCGATTGCCTTGCGTTCATTTTTGCTTTAAATTTCTCTTGCACTCTATTGCTTTCAATTATTTGTTTGAGATCTAGTCTTCTTTCCTTGTGTTATTGCTTGTGATACTTGTGATATATCTTGTGTACATTTCATCATTGCATTTCATTCATACTTTGTTCGATCAATTCTCATACAACAAGGTTGCATTGCGCACCTCTAACCCATTCAAGGGGAATTGGGAGGAAGGAGTTCAGAACCTCTCACGAGGTATTCGGCTCTTAGTCTTATTTTGAGAGATCGTTGCATCATTCACACATCTTAGTTTTAAAAGGATTGTTAGATTAGCAATTACACCTATTCACCCCCCTCTAGGTGTTTTTCAATTGGTATCAGAGCTTGGACTCTAGGATTTTGGCTTAACAACCTTAGACAGATCCTAATATTGCTAATCATTCCATTCATTCTCACTTAGTAAAAATGGCCGATGGTATTAAAACCCCTCCTAAGTTTGATGGACTTAACTTTCCCATATGGAAGGTTAAGATGACCGTTTTCTTGCAATCTCTAGGAAGTCGAGTTGCAAAGGCCGTGACCAAACCCTTTAGTGCACCCCCGGTGATGAATCTACTTGGTCCGAAATTGAGACTAAGGAATTTGATGCCAATGCTAGGGCTCATTATGCACTCCTTCAAGCCCTCAATGATGATGACATAGCTAGAGTTATTCATTGCAAGTCCGCATATGAAATTTGGACACATTTGCTAGTTACACATGAAGGGACTTCACAAGTGAAGAGGGCTAAGATAGACCTTCTTCGGTCCCAATATGAAAACTTTTGCATGCAAGAAAATGAAACCATAGATGATATGGTTACAAAATTTACAAAGATTACTAATGGACTTTCTTCTCTAGGTGTGCTATTGATAATGATCAAAGAGTTAGAAAGATCATCCGGGCTCTTTCACCTTCTTGGGAAGTAAAAGCTACTACCTTGAAGGAACTCAACGACAAGGAGGAGATGGAACTTATAGGTCTCATTGGGAACCTCAAAACCCATGAGATGGAAAGAAAGGCAAGGGAAGATATGGCTCCTTCCAAGAAAAAGACTATAGCCTTCAAAAGTCAATCCACACACTCCGACGAAGACAATGAAGAAGAAGATGACGAAGAGCTCTCACTTCTTGTTAAGAACGTCCGGAGGATGTATAACAAGGCTAAATTCCAAGAAAGAAGGAGATGGCAAGGAGGCAAAGAAGAAAGGAAGATTGTTTGCTTCAATTGTCAAAAGCCGGGACACATAGTGGCGGAGTGTCCGGATAAAGTGAAGCCCTCCACCTCAAAGAAGCCTTACAAGAAGAAGGCAATGAAAACTACATGGGATTCCGAGAGCGAATCCGAGGAGGAGATTGATACCGCTAACATGTGCTTCATGGCAAATGAAAGCACAAGCAAGGTAACCCCTTCCACTTCTCTTAATGATGAACTTTCCATGGATGAACTAGGAGAAGCTTTTGTAGAATTTTCACATAATTATGATTTCCTAAAGAAAAAGTATTTAAAAATGAAAAAGGAAAATGAATCTCTTAATCTTCAAGTCTTCACTATTTCTAAAGAAAAAGATGAATTACTTTCCACTCTTGTTTTCACTCAAAAAGATTTTGACAAGTATAAGATTTCTTGTAAAGGCAAGACCCCACAAATTGATTCTAATGAGATTACTTTGCTTAAAGAAAGAATAGACTCATTATGAATTGTTTTAAAAATTGTGAGTTTGATAAAAAGAAGCTAGAGGCTATGTTTCCTAAGAAACAAGCCCCTAAGAAAAATGTTCACCATGCTCATACTCATGTTCATACCACACAACCTTTACATCGTGGCAAACCCCCAAAGCATGCTCACACTTCACACACACATCATGCATTCATGTATGGAAGAGTGTTCTCATGTTCACATTGTGGGCGGAAAGGACACTTAGCCAACTTTTGCTATGATAGACTAAGTGCATCTTATCATAATATTTGGGTTCGAAACACTAACTTTCAAGGACCCAAGAAAGTTTGGGTACCAAAGTCAACGATTTTGTTAAATGATATAGGTACCTTCCAAAGCTCAACGACGTAGAGGATTGTGGTATCTTGATAGTGGTTGCTCAAGGCACATGACTTGGGACATCAACAACTTTACAACCCTATCAAGATACCATGAAGGTGGCACCGTCACCTTCGGAGATGATGCTAAGGGTAAAATCATCGGTATTGGTAATGTAAAACTCGGCACATCCCCTTTAATTGAGAATGTAGTTTTAGTTGATGGCCTCAAGCATAACCTCTTGAGTGTTAGTCAACTTTGTGATAAAGGCTTTGATGTTGTTTTTGATAATGTAGTTTGTAAAGTAATTGATAGAATTTCAAATACTTGTGTGTTTTCCGGTTTTCGTGAAAGTAATGTTTATATGATAGATATGTCCAATATGTCTTGTAATATTACTTGTTTAAAAGCCCTCGATGATGACTCTTGGTTGTGGCATAGAAGATTATGCCATATTTCATTTGACCATATTTCTAGGTTAAACACAAAGGAAATGGTAAAAGGTATTCCTTGTTTGAGTTTTGAAAAGGACCGAGTTTGTGACGCATGTCAATTGGGAAACAAACTAAGTCTTCTTTCAAATCAATTAAGGATATCATGACATCACGTCCCTTGGAGTTAATCCATATGGATCTATTTAGCCCTACACAAACCAAAAGTCTAAGTGGGAATAGATTTGCATTTATTTTGGTTGATGACTTTTCAAGATTTACTTGGGTTTTCTTTCTTGAACACAAAAATCAAGCTTTTTCATATTTCCAAACCTTTAAGAAAAGAGTTGAAAAAGAAAAAGATGTTTCGATTTTAAGAATAAGAAGTGATAGAGGAGGTGAGTTCATTAACCTACCCTTTACCACTTTTTGTGAAGAACATGGAATTAAGCATGAACTTTCTTGTCCTAGAACTCCACAACAAAATGGAGTAGTTGAACGAAAAAATCGAACTTTACAAGAGATGGCTAGGACAATGTTAAGTGAATATGGTCTACCACATTATTTGTGGGCCGAGGCCGTTAATACATCATGCTATATATCCAATCGTGTTTTCTTGTGTAAAAATACTTCAAAAACTTCTTTTGAATTGTACTTTTCTAGAAAACCAAATGTTTCATATTTCAAGGTTTTTGGATGCAAATGTTTTGTTTTAAATACAAAAGATAACTTAGGAAAATTTGATGCTAGATCTTATGAGGCTATTTTTGTTGGTTATTCTAACATTAGCAAGGCTTATAGAATCTTCAATAGATCATCTTTGACTATTGAGGAATCTATACATGTTAAGTTTGAAGAATCTAACTTGTTTGTTAAGAATGTTGTAGAAATAGATGCATTGGATGAAGGCTTGGAGAAAGTGACCTTGGAGGATACAACTACTATGGGAGACAAGCCAAAGGATGATGAAGGAAGTGAAGCTAAAGTAGAAGAGGCTCAAGGACATGAAATTCAATCAATTGACGTGGAACCTACTCAACAACTTCCAAAGGGTTGGAGATACAATCCTCATCATCCCAAGGACCTCGTCATAGGTGAAGTATCTAAAGTGGTAACCACTCGCTCTAAACTTCATGACTATTGTGGCCATTATGCATTTATTTCTCATGTTGAACCCAAGAACGTCCTCGAAGCCGAGGCCGATTCATATTGGTTGCTAGCTATGCAAGAGGAACTCAATCAATTTGAGCGCAACCAAGTTTGGCACCTTGTTCCTAGGCCCCACGATAGACCAACAATTGGTACTAAGTGGATCTTTAAGAACAAGTTGGATGAATCGGGTAACGTTGTTAGGAATAAAGCTAGGTTAGTTGCCCAAGGTTACACTCAAATCGAAGGAATCGATTTTGAAGAAACCTTTGCACTCGTAGCACGGCTTGAAGCCATACGGATGACACTAGCATTTGCCTCATATAAAGATTTTAAATTGTTTCAAATGGATGTTAAAAGTGCTTTTCTAAATGGTTTTATTGAAGAGGAGGTGTATGTTGAACAACCCCCCGGGTTTGTTGATCCTACACATCCGGATTTTGTGTTTAAATTAGATAAAGCTCTTTATGGTTTAAAACAAGCCCCTAGGGCTTGGTATGAAAGACTTTCTTCATTTTTAATTTCAAATGGTTTTAAGAAAGGAAAAATTGACACAACTTTGTTTACAAAACATGTAGAAAATGATATTCTTATTGTGCAAATTTATGTTGATGACATTATTTTTGGTTCTACTAATGAATCTCTTTGCCAAGCTTTTGAATCATGCATGAAGGAAGAATTTGAAATGTCTATGATGGGGGAACTCAACTATTTCCTTGGACTCCAAATCAAGCAAAGGAAGGATGGGATCTTCATCAATCAAGCCAAGTACACAAAGGAACTAATCAAAAGGTTCGGGCTTAAAGGATCTAAAGTTAGCAAAACTCCCATGGCAACAACCACCAAGCTTGACAAGGATGAACAAGGTAAAAGTGTAGACATTAAGTTTTATCGTAGCATGATTGGTAGTTTATTGTATTTGACGGCTAGTAGGCCGGATATTATGTTTTCTGTTTGTCTTTGTGCACGTTTTCAATCTTGTCCTAAAGAGTCTCATATTATTGCGGTTAAACGCATAATTAGATACCTTAAGGGCACTATTGAAATGGGTTTGTGGTATCCTAAAACCGGATTATTTGAAATGAAGAGTTTTTCGGATGCCGACTATGCGGGTTGTAGGGTAGATAGGAAGAGCACAAGTGGAACATGTCAATTCCTAGGTAATTGTCTTGTATCTTGGTCTTCCAAAAAGCAAAATTCGGTAGCCCTTTCAACCGCCGAGGCGGAGTATGTTGCGGCCGGAGCTTGTTGTGCACAAGTTCTTTGGATGAAACATACTCTCCTTGACTATGATTTACACTTTGATCATGTTAAAATATTTTGTGATAATACTAGTACTATTCACATGACAAAGAATGCAAATCAACATAGTAAAACCAAACACATTGACATTAGGTATCACTTTCTTAGAGATCATTATGAGAAAGGTGATATTGATATTGATTATGTTTCTACCGATTTTCAAATTGCCGATATTTTTACTAAACCTCTAGATTATGCTAGATTTTCCTTTATTTGTGGTGAGTTGAATGTTTGCATTATGGATTCTTAAATATTTTGTTTGTTTTAACCCTTTTTGATGTATGACAAAAAGGGGGAGAAGTTTTGTTTGTGCGTTTTGTTTGTGATAAATAGAAAATAAGTTTTGTTTTATGATGTATTTAAGGTTTCCATGTCTTATGTATTTAGCTTTTCTTGATACATAGCATTATTTGAGGGGGAGCTTTCCAAGCTCTTCTTTCACTTTTGTTTAAATAACCAATATGTTTTGTCATCATCAAAAAGGGGGAGATTGTTGGCCCAAGGTTACAATCACCCGTGTTTAGTGTGTTTTGATGATTACAAAACATATTAGTTATTTGTACTTGAAAAACACCTAGAGGGGGGGTGAATAGGTGTAATTGCTAATCTAATGATCTTTTTAAACTAAGTATGATGAATGATGCAACAATCTCTCAGAAACAAGACTAAGAGCCGAATACCCCTTGCGAGGTTCTGAACTCCTTCCTCCCAATTCCCCTAGATATAGGTTAGAGGTGCGCAATGCAACCTTGTTGTATTGAGATATGATTGATCAAGGCAAAGTATGATGATGAAAAATGAGATGCACACAATATATCACAAGAATCACAAGCTTGAATAAAAAGCACAAGGAAGATACAAGATCACAAGCAAGCAATAAAGAGCAATAAAGTGTTAGAGGAATTTAAAGCAAGAATTGGACGCAAAGGCAATCGCAAACACAAATATTAGTTTCGAGGTTCGAGCCACCGCTCTACTCCCTGCCTTCACCTCCGTGAAGGGTTTCCACTATCCACCGAGGACGCCTTTACAATTTGGTCTACCGAAGACCGAGCACCGAGCTCCACCGAGTACAAAGGACCTCTACCGAAGAGGTTGCTCCACAAGGAAAGGATTACAAGAACAAAGTGATCACAACAAGATCACTACACTATTTCTCAAACTCTTTTACAAACACTCTCACTTCAATTACAACTTCACTATAGAATGAGTGTTGGATTTTTGGCTTTATGAAGTGTGGTGAGAAAAACTTCAGTTGTAGAGTGATATTAGTAATCAAACACAACTGAAAAACAAGCTCAAGAAGAATTGGAATGAAAGCTTTAAACTCTTTTCTTTTCTCTTTTAAAAACAACACAAACTTGAGGATTTTTCAAAGTAATATGCAAGAGAGACTTCTCCTCTATTTATAGGGTTAGAAAATAGGTTAAAAACAATTTCTTTACACCTAATTTGACCTGCAAAAGCTCCCCAACAACTCTCCAAAAATCTGTTAAAGCAGAAAAGAAAAACAGTTTTTCAGAATAGCCCAAAGAGGAAAGAGCCGTTAGGCTACAGCAGGCTTGGCGGTCGACCGGTCCGGTCGACCGCAAGCCCAGCTGCAAAGAGCCGTTGGCTCTCGGTCGACCGGTCCGGTCGACCGTCCCAAAAGAGGAAACACAGTTTCCTTCTTCCGGTCGACCGGTCCGGTCGACCGAAAAAACCTGTGAGCAATTTGCTCTCCGTCGGTCGACCGACAGACATGCACAAACAGTGCATGTCCAGACACATCGCCGGTCGACCGGGCCGGTCGGCCGGAGTTGCCTGAAACAGAAAAACTGCAGGTTTTGAATTTGGAAAAATTTGAAAAATTGTTTTAGGTTTAAACATACTAGAGTAACATGTTAGTAGAAGTATGTATACATGATCTAGACAAGATATTTATTTTATAAAACTTAGGTTCATGTAAATCTCTACTAAGGCATGAAACCAATATTTTTGAAAATGAAAACAAGACCAAATTTTATCAAAACCAAATTTTGTGTGTGTGTATCCTAGAGCCAAATAACCAAGACTCAAACTTTAACATTCTATTTCTTACAATGTTTCTAAGGACTTCAAGATCTTCAATAGGCTTCTTCATATAATCTTCAACACTTGTTCCTTTAGCCCAATTGGAGTTGACTTGAGTCCAAATCCTTGTATTTGTGAGAGAAGACTTCTAGAATGAATAGAAATCTGAAACACACTTAAACAACAAATGTTATTAGTACAAATAACTAATATGTTTTGTAATCATCAAAATACACTAATCATGGGTGATTGTAACCTTGGGCCAACAATCTCCCCCTTTTTGATGATGACAAAACATATAGGTTATTTAAATAAACATGGAAGAGGAGTTTGGAAAACTCCCCCTCAAATAATGCTATGTATAAAAAATTTGACTATGGAAGCACAATACATAAAGCATTCAAGGCAAAATAGTTTTGTCAAAAACTTAAATAAACAAACTTAACAAACTCAAACAAATTCAAAATATCAAACTCTTAAAACTTATTCTCCCCCTTTTTGTCATACATCAAAAAGGGTTAAAATACCAATTGAAAAATTTTATTTTTAAGAATCCATAATGCAAACATTCAACTCACCACAAATAAATGAAAATCTAGCATAGTCTAATGGTTTAGTAAAAATATCGGTAAGTTGAAAATCGATAGAAACATATTCAATAACAATATCACCTTTCTCATAGTGATCTCTAAGAAAGTGATACCTAATGTCAATGTGTTTGGTTTTACTATGTTGATTTGCATTCTTTGTCATGTGAATAGTACTAGTATTATCACAAAATATTTTAACATGATCAAAGTGTAAATCATAGTCGAGGAGAGTATGTTTCATCCAAAGAACTTGTGCACAACAAGCTCCGGCTGCAACATACTCCGCCTCGGCGGTTGATAGGGCTACCGAATTTTGCTTTTTGGAAGACCAAGATACAAGACAATTACCTAAGAATTGACATGTTCCACTTGTGCTCTTCCTATCTACCCTACAACCCGCATAGTCGGCATCCGAAAAGCTAGTCATAGAAAATTGTCCGGTTTTCGGATACCACAAACCCATTTCAATAGTGCCCTTAAGGTATCTAATTATGCGTTTAACCGCAATTATGTGAGACTCTTTAGGACAAGATTGAAAACGTGCACAAAGACAAACGGAAAACATAATATCCGGCCTACTAGCCGTCAAATACAATAAACTACCTATCATGCTTCTATAAAGTTTAATGTCTACACTTTTACCTTGTTCATCCTTGTCAAGCTTTGTAGTTGTTGCCATGGGAGTTTTGCTTACTTTAGATTCTTCAAGCCCAAACCTTTTGATTAGTTCCTTTGTGTACTTGGCTTGATTGATGAAGATCCCATCCTTCCTTTGCTTGATTTGGAGTCCAAGGAAATAGTTGAGCTCCCCCATCATAGACATTTCGAATTCATCCTTCATGCATGACTCAAAAGCTTTGCAAAGAGATTCATTAGTAGAACCAAAAATAATATCATCCACATAAATTTGCACAATAAGAATATCCTTTTCTACATGTTTTGTAAACAAAGTTGTGTCAATTTTACCTTTCTTAAAACCATTTGAAATCAAAAATGAAGAAAGTCTTTCATACCAAGCCCTAGGGGCTTGTTTTAAACCATAAAGAGCTTTATCTAATTTAAAAACAAAATCCGAATGTGTAGGATCAACAAACCCGGGGGGTTGTTCAACATACACCTCCTCTTCAATAAATCCATTTAGAAAAGCACTTTTAACATCCATTTGAAATAATTTGAAATCTTTATATGAGGCAAATGCTAGTGTCATCCGTATGGCTTCAAGCCGTGCTACGGGTGCAAAGGTTTCTTCAAAATCGATTCCTTCGATTTGAGTGTAACCTTGGGCAACTAACCTAGCCTTGTTTCTAACTACATTACCCGATTCATCCAACTTGTTCTTAAAGATCCACTTAGTACCAATTGTTGGTCTATCGTGGGGCCTAGGAACAAGGTGCCAAACTTGGTTGCGCTCAAATTGATTGAGCTCCTCTTGCATGGCTAGCAACCAATATGAATCGGCCTCGGCTTCGAGGACATTTTTGGGTTCTATATGAGAAATGAATGCATAGTTACCACAATAGTCATGAAGTCTAGAGTGAGTAGTTACCCCTTTTGATACTTCACCTATGACGAGGTCCTTGGGATGATGTGGATTGTATCTCCAATCCTTTGGAAGTTGTTGAGTGGGCTCTTCTCCATTTGTTTGATCTTCATTTCTTTGAGCCTCTTGCATTTTAGCTTCACTTCCTTCATCATCCTTTGGCTTGTCTCCCATAGTAGTTGTATCCTCCAAGGTCACTTTCTCCAAGCCTTCATCCAATGCATCTATTTCTACAACATTCTTAACAAACTTGTTAGATTCCTCAAACTTAACATGAATAGATTCTTCAATAGTCAAAGATGATCTAATGAAAACTCTATAAGCCTTACTAGTGTTTGAGTAACCTACAAAAATAGCCTCATAAGATCTAGCATCAAACTTTCCTAAATTATCTTTTGTGTTTAAAACAAAGCATTTGCAACCAAAAACTTTAAAATAGGAAACATTAGGTTTTCTAGAAAAATACATTTCAAAAGAAGTTTTAGTAGTATTTTTACACAAGAAAACACGATTTGATATATAGCATGATGTATTAACGGCCTCGGCCCACAAATAATGTGGTAGACCATATTCACTTAGCATTGTCCTAGCCATCTCTTGTAATGTTCTATTTTTCCGTTCAACTACTCCATTTTGTTGTGGAGTTCTAGGACAAGAAAGTTCATGCTTTATTCCATGTTCATCACAAAAAGTGGTAAAGGGTTGGTTAATGAATTCACCTCCTCTATCACTTCTTATTCTTACTATTGAAACATCTTTTTCTTTTTCAACTCTTTTCTTAAAAGTTTGAAAATAAGAAAATGCTTGGCTTTTATGTTCAAGAAAGAAAACTCAAGTAAATCTTGAAAAGTCATCAACCAAAACATAAGCAAATCTATTTTCACTTAGACTTTTGGTTTGTGTAGGGCCAAAAAGATCCATATGGATTAACTCCAAAGGACGCGATGTCATGATATCCTTAATTGACTTGAAGGAAGACTTAGTTTGTTTCCCAAATTGACATGCGTCACAAACTCGGTCCTTTTCAAAATTCAAGCAAGGAATACCTTTCACCATTTCCTTTGTATTTAATCTAGAAATATGATCAAAAGAAATATGGCCTAATCTCCTATGCCACAACCAAGAGTCATCATCGAGGGCTTTCAAACAAGTAATATTACAAGACATATTCAACATATCAATCATATAAACATTACTTTCACGAAATCGGGAAATACACAAACATTAGAAGTTCTATCAATTACTTTACAAGCAACATTATCAAAAACAACATCAAAACCTTTATCACAAAGTTGACTAACACTCAAGAGATTATGCTTGAGGCCATCAACTAAAACTATATTTTCAATTAAAGGAGAGGTGCCAAGTTTTACATTACCAATACCAATGATTTTACCCTTGGCGTCATCTCCGAAGGTGACGGTGCCACCTTCATGATATCTTGATAGGGTTGCAAAGTTGTTGATGTCCCAAGTCATGTGCCTTGAGCAACCGCTATCAAGATACCATAATCCTCTACGTCGTTGGGCTTTGGAAAGTACCTACATCATTTAACATAATTGTTGATTTTGGTACCCAAACTTTCTTGGGTCCTTGAAAGTTAGTGCCTCGAACCCAAACATTATGACGTGATACGTTTAATCTATCATAGCAAAAATTGGCTAAGTGTCCTTTCCGTCCACAATGTGAACATGAGAACACTCTACCTTACATGAATGCATGATGTGTATGTGTAGTGTGAGCATGTTTTGGGGTTTTGCCATGTTGTTTAGGTTGTGTAGCATGAACATGAACATGAGCATGAGCATTTTTCTTTGGGCTTGTTTCTTAGGAAACATAGCCTCAATTTTCTTCTTGTTAAATTCACAATTTTTCAAAACAACACTTAATGAGTCTAATCTTTCCTTAAGTATAGAAACTTCATTAGAATCAATTAGTGGGGCCTTACCTTTGCAAGAAATCTTATATTTTTCAAAATCATTTTTAGTAGTGGCCAAGGTGGAAACCAAATCATCTTTTTCCTTTGTAAGAGTAAAAACTTGAAGACTTAAAGATTCATTATCCTTTTTCATTTTAAGATATTTTTTCTTTAAGAAATCATAGTTTTGTGACAACTCAACAAAAGCTTCTCCTAGTTCATCCATTGGGAGTTCATCATCAAGAGGGGTGGAAGTGGTTACCTTGCTTGTGCTTTCATTGGCCATGAAGCACATGTTGGCGGTGTCGATTTCTTCTTCGGATTCGGTCTCCGAATCCCAAGTTGCCTTTATAGCCTTCTTCTTGTAAGGCTTCTTTGAAGTGGAGGGCTTAGCTTTGTCCGGACACTCCGCAACAATGTGTCCGGGCTTTTGGCAATTGAAACAAGTGATTTTCCTTTCTTCTTTGACTCCTTGCCATCTTCTTCTACCTTGGTACTTCGCCTTGTTGTACATCCTCCGGACGTTCTTTACAAGGAGTGAGAGCTCCTCATCATCTTCTTCCTCATCGTCTTCATCAGAGTGTGTGGCCTGACTCTTGAAAGCGATCGTCTTCTTCTTGGAAGGAACCATTTCCTCCCTTGCCTTCCTTTCCATCTCATGGGTTTTAAGGTTCCCAATGAGACCTATAAGCTCCATCTCTTCATTGTCGTTGAGTTCCTTCAAGGTTGTTGCTTTAACTTCCCATGAAGGAGGAAGAGCCTGGATGATCTTCCTTACTCTTTGATCATTGTTGATATCTTCACCTAAAGAAGAGAGTCCATTAGTAATCTTGGTAAATCTTGTAACCATATCATCTATGGTTTCATTGTCTTGCATGCTAAATGTTTCATATTGGGACCGAAGAAGGTCAATCTTAGCCTTCTTTACTTGTGAGGTCCCCTCATGTGTGACTATCAAGTGTGACCAAATCTCATATGCGGATTTGCAATGGATAACCCTAGCTATGTCATCATCATTTAGGGCTTGTAGGAGTGCATAATGAGCTTTGGCATTGGCATCGAATTCCTTAGTCTCTATTTCGGACCAAGTGGATTCGTCACCGGGGGGTACACTAAAGGACTTAGTCACGGCTTTTGCAACTCGGCTACCTAGAGATTGCAAAAACACGGTCATCTTAACTTTTCATATGAGAAAGTTAAGTCCATCAAACTTAGGAGGGGTCTTAATTCCATCGGCCATTTTTACTATATGAATATGAATGAAATGATTAGCAAATTAGGATCTTCTCTAAGGTTGTTAAACCAAATCCTAGAGTTCAAGCTCTGATACCAATTGAAAAACACCTAGAGGGGGGGTGAATAGGTGTAATTGCTAATCTAATGATCTTTTTAAACTAAGTATGATGAATGATGCAACAATCTCTCAGAAACAAGACTAAGAGCCGAATACCCCTTGCGAGGTTCTGAACTCCTTCCTCCAATTCCCCTAGATATGGGTTAGAGGTGCGCAATGCAACCTTGTTGTATTGAGATATGATTGATCAAGGCAAAGTATGATGATGAAAAATGAGATGCACACAATATATCACAAGAATCACAAGCTTGAATAAAAAGCACAAGGAAGATACAAGATCACAAGCAAGCAATAAAGAGCAATAAAGTGTTAGAGGAATTTAAAGCAAGAATTGGACGCAAAGGCAATCGCAAACACAAATATTTGTTTCGAGGTTCGAGCCACCGCTCTACTCCCCGCCTTCACCTCCGTGAAGGGTTTCCACTATCCACCGAGGACGCCTTTACAATTTGGTCTACCGAAGACCGAGCACCGAGCTCCACCAAGTACAAAGGACCTCTACCGAAGAGGTTGCTCCACAAGGAAAGGATTACAAGAACAAAGTGATCACAACAAGATCACTACACTATTTCTCAAACTCTTTTACAAACACTCTCACTTCAATTACAACTTCACTATAGAATGAGTATTGGATTTTTGGCTCTATGAAGTGTGGTGAGAAAAACTTCAGTTGTAGAGTGATATTAGTAATCAAACACAACTGAAAAATAAGCTCAAGAAGAATTGGAATGAAAGCTTTAAACTCTTTTCTTTTCTCTTTTGAAAACAACACAAACTTGAGGATTTTTCAAAGTAATATGCAAGAGAGACTTCTCCTCTATTTATAGGGTTAGAAAATAGGTTAAAAACAATTTCTTTACACCTAATTTGACCTACAAAAGCTCCCCAACAACTCTCCAAAATCTGTTAAAGCAGAAAAGAAAAACAGTTTTTCAGAATAGCCCAAAGAGGAAAGAGCCGTTAGGCTACAGCAGGCTTGGCGGTCGACCGGTCCGGTCGACCGCAAGCCCAGCTGCAAAGAGCCGTTGGCTCTCGGTCGACCGGTCCGGTCGACCGTCCCAAAAGAGGAAACACAGTTTCCTTCTTCCGGTCGACCGGTCCGGTCGACCGAAAAAACCTGTGAGCAATTTGCTCTCCGTCGGTCGACCGGTCCGGTCGACCGACAGACATGCACAAACAGTGCATGTCCAGACACATCGCCGGTCGACCGGGCCGGTCGGCTGGAGTTGCCTGAAACAGAAAAACTGCAGGTTTTGAATTTGGAAAAATTTGAAAAATTGTTTTAGGTTTAAACAAACTAGAGTAACATGTTAGTAGAAGTATGTATACATGATCTAGACAAGATATTTATTTTATAAAACTTAGGTTCATGTAAATCTCTACTAAGGCATGAAACCAATATTTTTGAAAATGAAAACAAGACCAAATTTTATCAAAACCAAATTTTGTGTGTGTGTATCCTAGAGCCAAATAACCAAGACTCAAACTTTAACATTCTATTTCTTACAATATTTCTAAGGACTTCAAGATCTTCAATAGGCTTCTTCATATAATCTTCAACACTTGTTCCTTGAGCCCAATTGGAGTTGACTTGAGTCCAAATCCTTGTATTTGTGAGAGAAGACTTCTAGAATGAATAGAAATCTGAAACACACTTAAACAACAAATGTTATTAGTACAAATAACTAATATGTTTTGTAATCATCAAAATACACTAATCATGGGTGATTGCAACCTTGGGCCAACAGTACTAATATTGTTTGATGTTTAAGTGTGTTTCAGGGTTCTACCTTAACTAGAAGGTTTATTCCCTATAAGCAAGTGTTTTGGACTCAAGTCAACTCAATTCGGGCTCAAGACTCAAGTGTTGAAGACCTTGATTGTGAAAAGCCCTCTTGAAGCACTTGTAGTACTTAGAACCAATGTAAGAATTAGAATGTTAAAGTTTGAGTTTTGGATATTGGCTCTAGGATACACACACATGTTTTTATCCAAGTTTTCATTTGTCAAAAATTTATGTTTCATGCCTTAGTATATATATACATGACCCTTAATTTTACAAATATATATATCATGTTTAGATCATGTATGTATACCCTTTCCAGCATGTTACTTAACTTTCCCTACCTCAAAACAATTTTTACAAAATTTTCCATGTTAAAAATCCTGCTATTTTTCTGTTTTCAGGCTGCCCGGCCGACCGGCACGGTCGACCGGCGCCAGTGCCAGGACGTGCACACTTGTGCACGTCTGTCGGTCGACCGCCCGGTCGACCGACTGTAAGCAGTTGCTCTCGGGTTTTCTGGGTCGACCGCCCCGGTCGACCGCTCGAAGAAAAATCTGTTTTGTTTCTAGTGGACGGTCGACCGGCCCGGTCGACCCGAGCCAACGGCTTTTTGCCAGCTGAGCTGGCGGTCGACCGGCCCGGTCGACCGCCAAGCCTGCTGCTGCCCAACGGCTCTTTCCTCTTTTGTGCAATTCTGAAATCTGTTTTGTTGACTGCTTTTTGGCAGACTTTTTCAAGGTTTTCCAGAACTTTTTCAGAGCAAATAAGGTCAAAATAAATTGTTTTAAACCTATTTCTCTCCCTATAAATAGAGGAGAAGAGTCTCTTGCAAAACCCCAAGAAAAATCCTTAAGTTTTCATTGTTTTCAAAAGAGAAGAAAAATTGTTTAAGGCCTTCATTTCCAATTCTTTTTGAGCTAGTTTTTCAGTTGTGTTTGATAGCTAATATCACTCTACAACTGAGGTTTTCTCACTACACTTCATAGAGCCAAAAATCCCTAACTCATTCTATAGTGAAGTTGTAAAGGAGTGAGAGTTTGTAAAAGAGTTTGGTGATCTTGTTGAGATCACTCTTGTTCTTGTGATCTTCTTATTCTTGTGGAGACACCTCTTCGGTAGAGGTCTTGTAAGTTGTGGAGCTCGGTGCTCGGGTCTTCGGTAGACCATTGTATTCGTCCTCGATGGATAGTGGAAACCCTTCACGGAGGTGAAGGCGGGGAGTAGAGCGGTGGCTCGAACCTCGAAACAAACATCTTGTGTTTCCGATTGCCTTGCGTTCATTTTTGCTTTAAATTTCTCTTGCACTCTATTGCTTTCAATTATTTGTTTGAGATCTAGTCTTCTTTCCTTGTGTTATTGCTTGTGATACTTGTCATATATCTTGTGTACATTTCATCATTGTATTTCATTCATACTTTGTTCGATCAATTCTCATACAACAAGGTTGCATTGCGCACCTCTAACCCATTCAAGGGGAATTGGGAGGAAGGAGTTCAGAACCTCTCACGAGGTATTCGGCTCTTAGTCTTGTTTTGAGAGATCGTTGCATCATTCACACATCTTAGTTTTAAAAGGATTGTTAGATTAGCAATTACACCTATTCACCCCCCCTCTAGGTGTTTTTCAGGTCGACCGACTTCATCCCAAGTCGACTTGGTCATTTGACTAGTCGACTGGTTGAAGTCTGGAACAGAAATCTGGGTCAGAAACACATGTAAAATATTTTTCTAAAAATCTTTTAACACTTCTAAAAATCACCAAAAATAGTTTTATCATTTTGCATTGATATATAAGTATGGGGTAAAAAGTTTAGCTCAAATATCAATCAATATGAACTATTTTTTTCTTATCATTTTTACCAAAAACCAAAAACTGTATTTTCTAAAACTTGAATTTTCCAAATGAAAATCTGATTTCACCAAAACTCTTCCAAATACAAAAACATGATATTAAACAACTTTGAAGCATGTTGCATATGGACATAGGTCCAATATACAAGAAACAAATATATATCATAGTTTTTGTCCTTAATTCCAAAAATAAGTTTTGTTAAAACACAAAACTTAAAACACATGAAATAGGTATAACAAACTAAGTTTGTCTAAGAGTTGAAGCATGCATGTATATAGAACAAATCTAATATACATTAAACTAAGTAAACTTGTTTTGATATAAAATCTATTCATGCAAACCAAATCGGTTAAACCAAAAACCGAAAACCAAAACATGAAACGTGTGTGTTGTGAACTTGAGCTTATCATACTATTCTAATCTTTACAATTTGGATCTAAACACAAAACTAAAACTAAGGTACCGATGTCTTCTTATAGAGCGTTGTCTCCAAGCCGACTCGATCTAAAACTTCGTGATCCACCGAGCTAGAATCCAATGAGTACTATATGTGATATTGTCGCTCGGGCTCTTGAATCACCATGTGGGTAGCTTCCAAAACATCTTGTTGAAGCTAATCACCTACTAATATCTTGACTAATGATCTGAAACTAAAATCACAAGATTATTAGTACACATAACTACATGAGTTAATCATCATCAAAACTAGAGTGGAAGGCCTTTGGGCCAACAGAAATGACGCTCACCTGAGATCCATCCCAAGTCCAGAGCACTGAAATTATAAGGCTCCAATAAATCTACATAAATTATTTCAATATAAATTGTTAGATTTTTAAAAAGCTATTTTAAGGAGTTTAAATCTTGATTAATTAGTTTGGGAGTTAGAGATATGATCCTTTAGGTTTAGTGAATTTAGTAGGTTTAATTTAAACCAATTTCTAATTTTTGTTGAATTTTTTAATACTTTAAATCATTAAAATACTTAACATGCTTGAATGGGAAAGGTTTAAAGTAGGTGATTTAATTTAATTTATGTGGTATCACTCTAAAATTTTTATCATAGAATGTAGAAGCATTATAAATTATTGTTTACATTTTTCTCTATTTTTTTGATATTTTTAACTAATTATTTTAATTGCAAATTTACCTTCTTTTCTTCCTTTCTTTCTTATTTTCTTTTCTTTCTTTCTTTTCTTTTCTTTTTCTTTTAAATACAACAGCCCAGCCCAGGCCCATGTCCAGGCCCGGGTTGGATCAGGCTGGACCAGGCCAGGCCCAGGCCTGTCCAGAAATTTTTTTTTCTTTTTCTTCTTCTTCTTCTTTTTTACAGGGCCTTTAGGCCCTCTGCAGCCCGGCCTGCCTGAACTGGGCCAGGCCCGCCCTGGCCTGGGCCGACCGGCCAGGCCTGGGAAATTTTTTTTTTAATAAAAGGAGTGTTATGCACAGTAGGCCGGTCCAGCCTACTGTGCACTAAACAGACCCGGGTGCAGTTGCACCTAGGTGGCCTGCTGCAGGCTCTCGGCCATTGGCCGAGTGCAGGCAAAGTTTTTTTTTGTTTTTTTTTTATTCTTTGTTATAAACAAAATTTAAGATAAAATATAAATTAAAAATTATAAGTTGGTAGATCTTCATATGTATTTTTGTTAGATTTTTTATTAGGTTTTGATGCATAAAAAATTCATGGAGACCATGGTATAAATGTGATTATTAATAAACAATTTATATCAATAATAATTATTTTTTTAGAAAATAAATTACTTACTGGGATTTGATTTGTTCAAGTCAAGGCTTTGTATGGTATTAAAATCATAATTACATAAAATTTATTTCAGGTGAATTTATAAGAACTATTAAATATTTTATGGTGAGTTTTGCCATATGGGTTGAATCACAGATTGTTGAGATTTATAATTTATTTTCGTGGTTTTAATTTAATTTATTATTTTTCTTTAAAAAAATCTGAAATTTAATTCACAAATTTAAATATACTTACTTGATTTGATTCTCCTTGCTTTCTCATCAATCTCTGTACCTCGAAACCTCCTTTCACGATCCACTTGAGGAGAAGAAAGATGGAAGTGGAGAGATTTAGGATTAGGGTTTTCTCTTGAGGTAAAGAGAAAGTGGGGAAAGTTGGTATTAGGGTTTTCTCTTGAGGTAGAAGAGAAAGAAAGGGTTTAGATCTTTATCTAGATTATTAGATAATTTGGAAACATGAATTCTAGTTAGGTTTAGATTGCTTAATTTAGTAATTAGGATTAGGATTTGAGTTGGATTGGAATTTGAATTATGAATATATATTTAGATTAGATTATAGATTTGGATTAGGATTAGGATTGGGTTTTGGGTTAATGGGTAAGTGTCTCAATGCTAATGGGTTATATATTATTGGGCTTTAATTAAAAGAAATAAGTAATATGGAGAATAAGAAAATAGATAGTAGGCATGTGGGTTTAGCTTTTGGGCTTAAAGAAAAATAGAAAAAAGATGAAAATAGGGAAGTGAGCTTGGCTAATGTGGGCTTAGCATAAAAAAGAAAAGAAAATATAAAGGAAAAGGAGAATGGGCTAAGCTTATTGGGCTTGGATGAAAATAATAATACTAACCATAATAATAATTAACAATAATAAGTACAATAATAATAACAACAATAGTAATAATAATAAAAGTATTAACATTAAAAATCTTATCTAATAATACTTGATAGAAATACTACCATTAATAATAATCACTAAAATAATACAATATCAATATTAACAATAATTGGAACTACAATAATAATACTATTAACAAAGTAATGGAAAATATTCTAGATAGTAATTAAAATGATAATATTTAATAATGCTAAATATAATTATAAGGCTAAAATACTATTTACTATCTTAAAATAATTTGTATTGTAACTCAAGTTAATAAATAATAATAATATCACTAGTAAAATAAAATAAATATTTTAGAACAATAAAAATACAGTATTTTAAATTAGGGATATTACAATATCACATGCTTAAATTGTGCCTTGTTATTATTGTTATCTTAAATTGTGCCTTCAAGTTCAGACTGCCATCTTATGAGAATCACTGAGTCACACTATTGAACCAATCATGTACCTTTCCGAAAAGCATCTGATTCACTATCTAGTTTTGAGTTAGTTTGTTTGGTTACTATCCATAAAATTCTAGGCCAATGGGATTGTTTGAATCCATTGGTTGTTTCAAGGAAAAAGAGGTATCAGGTGATTGGTTGGTCTGGTTATTCACATTCTTGCTTTCTTTTCCTCACTTTTGTGTGGATTGGTTATGGCATGAACTTTCTGAAAGTTTCATTTAACCTTAGGATGAAATTGCCTTCGAAAAATGCATCTTCTAAAGTAAAATAGTAAATAAGTGCTTATCCAAACTCTTTCTTACAAATCTATTTTAAATACTGATTTATCATGGTAAATACTTGAAGTTTTAAAAGCTAAACCCCTTAGCAAGCCATGTATGTTTCTTCTTCTTCTGTCTTTTCTTTTGGAGAAATACTTTTGTACAAGCCCTGAAAGGATTTTTCTACAAGCAAAAGCAACACCGTGCACGCCCTTAACTTCATAATTATACTTGAGCATCAGTTAATTTCTGTGTGGAGAATTCCTTTGTAGGCTTCAGTTGCATAGTTATGGAAATTGGTGGGTTGCTTATTTGAGATTTCTTTGATATAGTTAATTAGCATTTTTAGTATCATGATAAATTTCAGTGGCAGTTCATCTTTAGTTATTTATTGATCTGTTTGCCCTTTTTTTAATCTTCTCTTAGGTCAAGACGGGAGGGGTGGTGAAAGCTGCTGTTGGTGTGGCCTCATTGTTTTGTTCCTTTGACACCAGAAACATAATAATGTCTTGTTTAAATTTTGTTACTTCATCTCATCTCCATTTTGTTTTAGCACTTTGAAAAACGGCGAGTGTTCATTGTTAACGAGAGAATCATCTCGCCACTTGATTTATTGCTAACTTATGTGGTGTAAGATTTGAAAATTTTCCATATCAAGGTAAGCGAGAGCTGCCTCTTGATTCATGACAAGATTACTCTGATAGCTTTGTAGCAACTGTATATGTTTTACTTGCACCTTTTTATTAGCTAACAGTCTGCTGTGCTGGTTCCCTTATTTGATGCGTTGATCTTTGCAACCTTCTGATATTCAACTTTGGTTACATGAGCTAGTGTCTTTGCAGTCAACCCCTAGTTGAAATAGAATTGCTACGCACATCAACTCCTGCATTTTCTTTTCAAGTATTTGGGTGCTCTTACTTTCCTCATTTGGCTCCATAAAATGTACACGCTAACAAGAGTTGTTTATCTAATTTATGGACATGCTCTTATAAATGTTGGATGAAAATATCAGGTTCCCACTCAATTCTGCAGGCTTCGTTAAGCTCTTGCCTTGAATAAGTCCTACAAGCTTGGTTTAAACTACACCTCAACTCATTTTTCTTTTTTCCTTTCGAATTCTTCAATAGTTCGGTATGTAGCACGCATGTCTGTTTCGAGTCTCAACTGAATCCAACAATGTCTTCTGAGTTTAGAAACTAGAGTGTGCAATAGCTTGCTTTAAACAAGTTGTAAATTAAGGCTTTCCGCTGTAAATCAAGTCCTATTAGATTTCGGACTCTGATTTTGGAAACTTTTTCAGCCTCTGATTACTTAGATTTTTACTCCAGATTGGAAATTTTAATCCTAATCCTTGTTGCAATCGGAAACAGGAATGGGCTATAAAAAGGAGCATTGACGTGTTCTAATTGTTCAACCTGAGCTTGCTTCCTCTCTTCTCCTCTCTTCTCTTCCTTGTCCGTGGAGCCATGGAGCGATTCCTATCTGTAGACATTCTCAACATGAGAGTCAACATGCGAGCAGAGCCAATGGCGGTACACGGCATTGCTTACTTCAATTTCATTGCAAGGGCGACGCCTGCGGCCCTCCGGCATGCATCTCCTTCAGTTTTCACCAGGACAGTTTACTCGAAGAACTTCATTTGTCTTCAGAGGGTTGCTCGCATGCTATCTCCTATCTGCAGGGTGAGCTTCGACGATCCTGTTTCCTATGTGAGCTTGCGAGATCATCTCTCTGATTTCTTCCATCAGACTATACAACAACGCATCGGCTTAGGGGTCAGATTCTACATACATCTCTTCTTGCGTACAACAACGGAGCATTGATACTAACGTCAGAGAGGAGATGATTGAGTGAATGTTTACGTAGATAGGGACTTCATTTTGTAACTTAATTCGGTGTTCTTTACTTTTTCCAGAATTACTATTGTTATCTTGATATGAAGCATTAATTCACTCAATGTTGTCTCATCAATTTCATCTTTGTTTTTTATTTTATGTTTCGTTTCTTGTGAAAATAAATGTGATTTGTGACTCAGAATGATCAATCAATCCCCGGAAACTTTCAAGTAGATCAATTGAGTTGGAGATGCAAAAAGGGAGCATGGGCTAATTGTGGTTGTTTTTGTTGTGCAAGATGCATTAGTAAAAAATTCTAATTATATTATATGTTTGCTCTCACCCTAATATTAATATAGACACGCAACACTCCAAATAAAAGAGAAAAATTGAAAGAAAATAAAGAGAATCTGAAACAAAGAAAAGAAGTATTTACCCAGGCCCACCCCCACTCATGTCCTCTCCTCCCTCTGTCTCACCTTACCAGCTAATTGATTTGTTAAAAATAATTCACATTTTGAATATGTAAACAAATAATACCACATTGATTATTTCTCTAGTTGTGATTAATGTTTTCCTTCTCACTTGTCTATCACTGCTTCATCATTCATATCTTCCATCCAAATTATCATGCATCATGCGATAAGTAAATAACATGTGTACCTAAAGAAATTCAATACCATGGGCAAGTCGGAGGTACTAGTGTTTATATGGAAATCTACTTAAGTTTTATTGTAATGAAATCGTTCTTGTGACATGGGAAATAAAGATTCTAAATATTATTATAATTTTTCAAATTTGGCCCCTTGACAGTTCGATTCTACATCCTTACTGATTCCTCTCTTTTCTAATCTGACCACGCACGGTTTGCCTGGATGTGGCTCGATCTGATTACTTTTTTTTTTTTTTGAATATAGTCATATGAGGCTGGATATTGTTGTCCTTCCCACCTCATATTTGAACCTTGTTATAATCTTGTTATATAATTGACTTTTGCTTTTGTGTAGTTAGGTTATCTTTGCACTTCATGTATGGTGTAGTTTAATTTTATAACTACAAGTTTTATGCAATAGATACCCTCAAAAGAGGTTTTATGCAATAGAACAGTGGTAAAAAGATTTTGATTTTGGCAACAAATTCTTCTTTGTAAAAAGAAAATTATTATTGCTATTGTTAATATAGTGGTAAAAAATTGATCCTCATTAAGATCATGACCCGTGTCCAGCCTTCCATGGGGTTTCCCTAAAGATATCTGCAGAATGCAGAGTTCATTGCAAAGGCCTCCGTTGTATCTAGCTGTAACGCCCCGATCCTGCAGGTACGGGGACGTTATACGGGGACGTTATGGCGACGTACATACGCGAGGTGAAAACAACCTCACGCGTACGTTAAGCCTCAGTACAAGACATAACCTCCACAGACACAATGGTTCCAGCAGGAAATAAGTACAAGGATACCTGCAGAAAGGGTGAGTGATCATAACAGATATAGAAACAAGGATAAATGAGATAACAGAAATAAATCACCAAGATACCTATAAAGAGTCTCGAGGAGGAATCTCCTATGTGACTCCAAGGCACTATCTGATAATACGGTAGCTCGGATCTCCAAATCTGGGCACGCAAACCCAGGGTCGTCAGAAAGCGACCTAGTGAGTGGTAAAATGAAGGAGGCAGTAATAGATACAATAATAATACAATAGTAATACAAGCACGATACATATATATAATACATGATGTGGGACTAGTGATACCATATGATAAGGATATAATAAGCAGTAAAAATAGATAAACATGTCATCTTTTATTATCATCACTACCTTACCGGTTATCATCGGGTCAGGTCTATAGTTGTATCCAGTTTATAAAATGATGTTGTCTAGTGGTGACATGATATAAGTGAACATGCAGGTGGGCATATGCAATATGAACAGGCAGGTGGGCATATGTAATATGGACTTGCAGGTGAGCATATGCAATATAACCATCATACGGTGTCGTGCATATACAGCCATGATGTCTGCAAGGAATACAGGAAACAGACCGTATGCAATGCATAGTATCCATGTACATGAATCGCATAGTACCACATAGAATGTAACGAATATCAGAAAATGTAACATGATATACAGGTGACATGATAGCGCATAACATAGCAGCAATAGTAACAATTACGAGGGGACAATAATATACATGAGTAGAGCATGTCATGTGATTTATACAATAATAACAATCAGTACTAGCTGGTATTTTAGTCAATCTCTTCCAGTGTCCTATACCACTGGCAGTTCATACTGGAGCCCGCACTCCAGTCGAACCCATCCGGATATGGCCTACGGGTACCATTATCCAAACGAGAGAGTAACCAAATAACAAGTGTTCCCGACGTCACTATTGTGTATACTGTTTTATTATGTTAATTGGAAACCCATGGTCGAGGAGTTCTTATCGGGTAAGTGTATCCCGTGCATACCCGGGATCACGGCCTTTATTAAACCCCTGGCTGCTAAGACCAGAGCCCTCCGCTAAGAGAGGAACAATAATCAAGTAACAAGAGCTCATGGAGCAATTGGTAGGTAGCACTACCATCCCCTGCAGTGGGAGAACAATATGGATCCAATACATCACCCGATAAGATCTAATCAACCGTCAAGTCTCCCCCATACCCAAGTTAGCTTTATGATCTGATGATATATCAAGTATACAATGTAACAAGAACAAATACAGTACATGATACGGGTAACATGGTAACTGGACCTGAGCTCTGTTGATAGCATAGAACAATATAATGAGAAACGGGAACAATATAACACAGGAACAATATAACGGGAACAATATCACAATCGATGTGGGATTCCACATATCGCATATCAACAGCATGTCCAGTAACGGGATTATCCATATCAGTAACAGGAAACAATCATATAACATGAATATATGAATACGGTAACATGGCACAATAAGACATGTAATATGAACGGGGATCCATATGACAAGAAGAAAGAAATCATACATGCATGTGTAACAGTGCTATGCCGAGAATCCATGTGACGATGATAATACTATTACATGCAGTAGTCCGTGCAGACAATATCCCGTGACCTGACAGTATCCGTGTCACAGTAGCCATAACATGCTATAACAGTGTCGGTGTCTCCGTCTAATAGTCCTGCTAACGCAGGCAATAATCTGCTGCCCTGCGCCTAGCCGCGCAGGCCGGTTGCCACGGCGGCCGGCGGCGGAGCCAGGCCGCCGGGTGGCCTGGGTCCGACTCCAAGGAGGAAGAGAGAGAGAGGCTCCGTGGGGCTCGGGTGGTGGTTGGGTGCGGCACCGGACCGGAGCCACGGCGATGGCTCCAGCGACAGTTTGGCCATGAGAGGGTGAGGGAGAGTAATTAGAGAGAGAAAGAGGGAATTAGAGAAGTCATTAAAGAAAGAGAGAGTTTGGAAGAGGATTTTAAGGGAGAAAGAGAGAGAGAGAGGGCGGTGGGAGTTTTAAATGGATTGGGTTGATTGACAAAGGCGGTGGGGGGAAGGAAGAGTGTAGAAAAAGATAAGAGAAGAAAGAAAGAAAATCATAATTTAATTAATTACTATTATTTTAATTGGTTAAAAATTAACTAACTCTGAATGGTATCCCAAATTTACAGAAAATAGAGAATATTATCCTGAGATGTAATATGAAGATGGTTTGCAGAAATTCAATCCGATTTGCAAATTAAAAATTCTGGAAGATGTCACCGGTACCGGGCGACACCAGTTTGGCCGGATTTTCGATAAATTCAGAAAAATCCCCAAAAATACTCAAACGTAGCTCATGTGATTCTAAGACATACGGTGAAAACAGAATCTCAAAATATAATTCCGTTTGTGAAATAAAAATCGTAAAGCCGGTTATCGGTATCGGTCGATACCGACTACGGAGATTTTTCAAAATAATCCAGAAAAATGCCAGAAAATCCTAAAAAATCTAAAATATTAGAAAATAATTTTTCAAACTGAAATCGGCTCAATCGGACAACCACGGAGATCAAATCAATTTTGTACGTCGTATCGCGTACCGATACGGTAATACGTACACCGGGAGCAGGGGGTTACATTTCTCTCCACCTTACAAAAAATTGCGTCCTCGCAATTTCAATCAGGTGTGAGAACAAGATTTTCAATCCCAAAACCGAAATGTTACGGGTCCACGACACTTTTGCTGCGCACTCTGCTATCTATAAGGAACTCGAGATGGAGAAGTATGGTAGTGAACTCATCCTAACGGATTGGAAGCAAGACAATGCAAGGAAAGCGAGAAGGAAATCGGATGTTCTGGGGGACAACAGAAAGGAAGGAAGGAATACAAACAAGATAAGGAATGAAGTATCAAGGTCATGGTATTCTTGTACTCGTTGCTGGAATCCCCAAATTTAGAGACAGATAAGCTTGAATCTGAATCTGACTGTACTGTTGGTAAAAGCCTGAGGATTGACCCAGGTGGTTACCCACACCAGGTGTGAACCTAGGCTCTGATACCACAATGTAACGCCCCGATCCCGCAGGTACGGGGACGTTATGGCGACGTATATACGCGAGGTGAAAACAACCTCACGCGTACGTTAAGCCTCAGTACATGATATAACCTCCACAGACACAATGGTTCCAGCAGGAAATAAGTACAAGAATACCTGCAGAAAGGGGTGACTGATCATAACAGATATAGAAACAGGGATAAATGAGATAACAGAAATAAATCACCAAGATACCTATAAAGAGTCTCGATGAGGAATCTCCTATGTGACTCCAAGGCACTATCTGATAATACGGTAGCTCGGATCTCCAAATCTGGGCACGCAAACCCAGGGTCGTCAGAAAGCGACCTAGTGAGTGGTAAAATGAAGGAGGCAGTAATAGATACAATAATAATACAATAGTAATACAAGCACGATACATATATATAATACATGATGTGGGACTAGTGATACCATATGATAAGGATATAATAAGCAGTAGAAATAGATAAACATGTCATCTTTTATTATCATCACTACCTTGCCGGTTATCATCGGGCCAGGTCTATAGTTGTATCCAGTTTATAAAATGATGTTGTCTAGTGGTGACATGATATAAGTGAACATACTGGTGGGCATATGCAATATGAACAGGAAGGTGGGCATATGTAATATGGACTTGCAGGTGAGCATATGCAATATAACCATCATACGGTGTCGTGCATATACAGCCATGATGTCTGCAAGGAATACAGGAAACAGACCGTATGCAATGCATAGTATCCATGTACATGAATTGCATAGTACCACATGGAATGTAACGAATATCAAAAAATGTAACATGATATACAGGTGACATGATAGCACATAACATAGCAGCAATAGTAACAATTACGAGGGGACAATAATATACATGAGTAGAGCATGTCATGTGATTTATCCAATAATAACAATCAGTACCACCTGCTATTTTAGTCAATCTCTTCCAGTGTCCCATACTACTGGCAGTTCATACTGGAGCCCGCACTCCAGTCGAACCAATCCGGATATGGCCTACGGGTACCATTATCCAAACGAGAGAGTAACCAAATAACAAGTGTTCCCGACGTCACTATTGTGTATACTGTTTTATTATGTTAATTGGCAACCCATGGTCGAGGAGTTCTTATCGGGTAAGTGTATCCCGTGCATACCCGGGATCACGGCCTTTATCAAACCCCTGGCTGCTAAGACCAGAGCCCTCCGCTAAGAGGGGAACAATAATCAAGTAACAAGAGCTCATGGAGCAATTGGTAGGTAGCACTACCATCCCCTGCAGTGGGAGAACAATATGGATCCAATACATCACCCGATAAGATCTAATCAACCGTCAAGTCTCCCCCATACCCAAGTTAGCTTTATGATCTGATGATATATCAAGTATACAATGTAACAAGAACAAATACAGTACATGATACGGGTAACATGGTAACTGGACCTGAGCTCTGTTGATAGCATAGAACAATATAACGGGAAACGGGAACAATATAACACGGGAACAATATAACGGGAACAATATCACAATCGATGTGGGATTCCACATATCGCATATCAACAGCATGTCCAGTAACGGGATTATCCATATCAGTAACAGGAAACAATCATATAACATGAATATATGAATACGGTAACATGGCACAATAAGACATGTAATATGAACGGGGATCCATATAACAAGAAGAAAGAAATCATACATGCATGTGTAACAGTGCTTTGCCGAGAATCCATGTGACGATGATAATACTATTACATGCAGTAGTCCGTGCAGACAATATCCCGTGACCTGACAGTATCCGTGTCACAGTAGCCATAACATGCTATAACAGTGTCGGTGTCTCCGTCTAGCAGTCCTGCTAACGCAGGCAATAATCTGCTGCCCTGCGCCTAGCCGCGCAGGCCGGTTGCCACGGCGGCCGGCGGCGGAGCCAGGCCGCCGGGTGGCCTGGGTCCGACTCCAAGGAGGAAGAGAGAGAGGCTCCGTGGGGCTCGGGTGGTGGTTGGGTGCGGCACCGGACCGGAGCCACGGCGATGGCTCCAGCGACAGTCTGGCCATGAGAGGGTGAGGGAGAGTAATTAGAGAGAGAAAGAGGGAATTAGAGAAGTCATTAGAGAAAGAGAGAGTTTGGAAGAGGATTTTAAGGGAGAAAGAGAGAGAAGGCGGTGGGAGTTTTAAATGGATTGGGTTGATTGACAAAGGCGGTGGGGGGAAGGAAGAGTGTAGAAAAAGATAAGAGAAGAAAGAAAGAAAATCATAATTTAATTAATTACTATTATTTTAATGGGTCAAAAATTAACTAACTCCGAATGGTATCCAAAATTTACAGAAAATAGAGAATATTATCCTGAGATGTAATATGAAGACGGTTTGCAGAAATTCAATCCGATTTGCAGATTAAAAATCCTGGAAGATGTCGCCAGTACCGGGCGACACCGGTTTGGCCGGATTTTCGATAAATTTAGAAAAATCTCCAAAAATACTCAAACGTAGCTCATGTGATTCTAAGACATACGGTGAAAACGGAATCTCAAAATACAACCCCGTTTGTGAAATAAAAATCGTAAAGTCGGTTATCGGTATCGGTCGATACCGACTACGGAGATTTTTCAAAATAATCCAGAAAAATGCCAGAAAATCCTAAAAAATCTAAAATATTAGAAAATGATTTTTAAAATTGAAATCGGCTCAATCGGACTACCACGGAGATCAAATCAATTTTGTACGTCGTATCGCGTACCGATACGGTGATACGTACACCGGGAAGCAGGGGGTTACACTAGCCTTCCCGGAGTGACCTTCCATCTTACAGGAATTCCCTTCCCAGGACCTCATTTCACTCTTCGAGGAGCCTCGTCTCTCTGGAGCCCTCTGAAGTTCAAAATCTCCTACTCTGACTTAAAGTTCCAACAACAGATCTTTCTTGATCACTGCCGACAGTTATGCAACATTTTCCTTCCCACCTTTATAACGTCTAGTGCCTCCTTCAGTGCAGGCAGTTATAAATAGTAGCAAACTCCTCAGCATGCGATCTAAACCAGTCCAAAGACTATCGCAGTCGTTACAACTGTATCCTACATGTTTTGATCGTGCAGTTACAATCACCCGCCAACTCAGCACAGTTCAGTACATATACTCCTTTTCCTCTAACTAGAAGGGGAGACAGAAAAAAAAAACCATAACCCTTGATACACCTGTAAACACTCCATCCATCCTTCATACAAGGATTCTATAGTCATATTGATATAGCGGATCTTCTCCTTGCTCCCTATGGTTTTTCTCATATTGGATTTCCACATAAAATTTTGGAGTTTGCGTAGTGTTTTTTCTATGCACTATTTCCCCAATTTGATATTTTGTTTATGGTGAGTGATTGACCAACTGATTGACCACGTAGGGAAATACCCACCATATATTGATGCTTTCATTGAGAGTTGAGT
Organism: Agave tequilana; assembly: GCA_038442645.1. Classification (NCBI taxonomy): domain Eukaryota; kingdom Viridiplantae; phylum Streptophyta; class Magnoliopsida; order Asparagales; family Asparagaceae; genus Agave; species Agave tequilana. The sequence goes on from JAVJIF010023416.1 coordinate 61,450, forward strand.
CCACCCTCAAGATCTCCTTCCTAACAATCCATCCCCCCTCTAGATCCTTTCTCAAATAGCCTCACCGCTAGTGCCGATGACCTCGAGCAAATAAACCACCCGAAACGACGCCCCATCCAAGGGCAAATCCATTGCTACCATAGGGGACATGATTCCCTAACACACCAACGATCGCCAGCTGATCGGGGTAAAACCACGCATGAAAAGTGTTTTTTTGAAATTAGTAATTAAAGTTTGTGCTTTGGTTTTCTCGATACTTTCGTTATAGTATAGAGGTTAAAACAGGTCGAATTCACAAGGACGGGAGGCTATAGAATCTTTCACAGTATGTTTACGTATGTGTTAAAGTTTCTATTATGTTTTAAAGAATCAAAAGAAAAGAAAACAAAGAATGAAAAGAGAAGTGTACGGTGGAAATAAAGATAGAAACATTGAAGAGAATGTATTTGTAATTTTTGTATTTATTTTTAAAATAAAATAAAAATGAAAGAAAACCCATGGCTACTAACTACTAATTGCTCCACCATATGCTAACCTCTTAGAGATAGTTGCCTCACATGTATTTTTGGCCATCACTGGTCCTTGGTTTAAGAGCATTACAAAGTATGACCCATAAGATCGCTTTCACATTCAAACTCAATAAATAAGAGCAAGCTACACTTAAACCATCAAAGCTAACTAAAGCAAGTATGGAATAAAGTAATGATAACTTGTTAGAGAGTTAGATATTAGAGTGTTAGAATCCATCATCATGAGCCATCAATGGCTCTTGCAAGAGTAAGGTCAAGTAGAGGCTATTACATTCATGTGGATTATTGAGTAAGGAGTTTGCAAATTAGTGGTTAGTTGGCATAAGAGAAAAAGCTAAGCATATAAGAGTTAGAGAGAAGAAAACAAATAGAGATAAGGAGAGAACCTTTCATAGAATGTCACCTTCCATTACAAGAACCCTAACCTTCATCTTATGCATCTCTTGCTTCCCTATTATATGATCTACAAAGGAAATAAAAAACAAAAAAAAGAAGAAACTAAACTAGACTACACAATTGGGAGAAACTACCCCTAAAAAACTCTCTCTGGCAATCTGTAAAACACTGGGCATTTATAGGAAAAAGAGGACACCAGAGGAGTTGTACAAAGTCGTACATCGAAGGCATGGTCGCGAAACGTAACCACGGCCATGTTTCCGTGGCCATGCTGCGGCTAGTCGCGCAGCGCCGAAGCTTGGGTCTTTTACCTACAGTATGGGATGTGTATTGACTTTTGATTTCTTATTTTCTGCTCCCAAGATTAGAAGATTGGGCTTCAAAACTCTTGAGTTTCTTTTAGTCTCTAAAATTCTCAAATAAATGAGAGTTTTGAGCTTCTTCTTCACCTCATGCCATAGACCTAGATACAGACAAGAAAGTCATTATTTAGCAGAATTTTAAATGGAATAAATGTGAAGATGCGGTATGAAATTTGTAAATATAGAGACCAATCACCAACCATCGACAAAAGACATTGGCTCCCCCTCCCCTTAGGGGCAACGAACGAAGCCTGAGTATCATCCATGTACGAGAGCTAGATTCTGTAAGTACACCTAGAGGTGGGGTGAATAGGTGTACCGCTAATCTAATGAACTAATGCGGAAATTAAATCTAATTTGCAACTACACTTTGTGCAACCAACGAGTGTAGCCGAATCCCCGTGAAGGTCTCTGGACTAACTCCTCTTGATTCTCTGAATAAGAACTGAGGCGCTATATGAAGCACTCGTGGTTAAGCACAAATGAGGCACACAAGCAAACACAACCAAGCATATAGGAATAAGCAACATGTATCAATGCAAGGCACAACACAAGCATATAAGATATGACAATATGGATGATGCAATGCACAAAGGTAAATAAATAGAGAGTTCAGAGTCAATCGATCAAACGCTAACAACAAGATGTGTTTCGAGGTTTCGAGCACCGAAACTCTACGTCCCCGCCTTCACCGAGAAAGATTTCCAATCCACTAGGAGTACCGAACTCCTCTCTCAACCAATACAACCTCCACCGAGGCAATACAAACACCACCCACACAAGAGGGGTAGGCCCTTAGCCAGACAACCATAATTCACCTCTACCAAAGAGGGATACAAATCCAATACCAACTCCACCTCACCAAGAGGGAGCAAACAACAATTCAAATCAACCTCTACCAAAGAGAGAGCAATCACCACTCCAAATCAACCTCTACCAAAGAGGGATACAACAAATAAAAGGAGGGTGCAACACTTAGTGGTTTCCACAACCACAAACAAATTTTCCCATAAATAAATGATCCTATAGAATAGGATAGGAGATATAGCTCAAGTGTGGAAAACCAAGAGTTTGAAAACAAAAACTCAAAGAAAAATACTTGAAAAAACTCTTTGAAGATAATGAAAATGAAGAACAACACAAATCTCCCAAATTCTATTTTCTTTGATATTTCTAAAACCCTAAAACAATATAAAGATAGATTTTTGAAGCTCTAAAAACACTTTTGAAATCATGTAAAAACACTTCAGAAAGTAGGAATTTTTTTGTTAAAAACCTTGGCAAAAACCCTAAAGAGATGGGGTATATATAGCCCCCATCAAAAATTAGCCGTTGGGTATGTTTGTCAGCCCTGGCGGCTCGCAGTCGACCGGCCCGGTCGACCGCCAACGGTCAAAAATTTGACCGTTGAAGTCCTACGGTCGACCGCCCAAATCCAGAGAGCAAATGCTCTCGGGTCGGTCGACCGCTCGGTCGACTGTGCCTTGCTTGCGGTCGACCGTCCGGTCGACCGCCCCCACCCGAGAGTGGGGGACTTGCAGTCGGTCGACGCGCGCGGTCGACCGGCTCAAGTACCTGGCCAACGTGCACAAGTTTGTGCACGTCGGTCGACCGTCCCGGTCGACCGCCAGAGCCTGACGGAAGGCATTCTGAGTCAGAAAAACTGGGTTTGAAATATTCTAAAAAATCCCATAAAACTTCTAAAATTTCAAAAAAAATAGTTTTATCATTATACATTGAAATACAAACTTGTGTGAAAAATTTTAAACAAAAATTTCAAACTTTTTGAACCATTTTTGTGTTATGAAAAAATTACCGAAAACAAAAGCCGTATTTTTCCAAACTTGGATTTTTCAAATAGGAAATCCGATTTTTTCAAAACTCATTCAAATACAAAAACATGATACTTAAATACTTTGAAGCATGTTGCATATGGACATAAGTCCAATATACATGAAACTTATATATATCCATTTTTTGACTTTAATTCCGAAAATACGTTTTGTTAAAACACAAAACCTAAATACATGAATAGGTATGTCAAACTAAGTTTATTTAGGATATGAAGCTTGTTGTACGTATATAGAACATATCTAATATACATTTAAACAAAGTGAACTTGTTTTGATCTTAACTATTCATGAAAACTAATATCGGTTAAACCAAAAACCGAAAACCAATGTCCAAAACATAAAACGTGTGTGTGTTGTGAACTTGAGCATATCAACTATCTAGTCTTTACAAATGGATCTAAAGAAAACTATAAACTAGGTACCGAGGTCTTCTTGACGAACTCCGTCTTCAAGTCGACTCGATCCAAAACTCCGTGATCCACTGAGCTTGACTCCAATGAGTGCTATGTATGATCTTGTTGCTCGGGCTCTGGAATTACCATGTGAAAGGCTTCAAAAACTCCTTTGTTGAAGCAATCACTAACTAATATCTTGGTTAATGATCTGAAACTAAACATCACAAGATTATTAGTAAACATAACTACATGAGTTAATCATCATCAAAACTAGAGTGAAAAGCCTCTGGGCCAACAATCTCCCCCTTTTTTGATGATGACAAAACTCATGGAGTTATATATGCATGGATTAAGTTAAGCTTCAAAGAAGCTCCCCTTAACTCATGCATGGCAATAAACAATAAATATATGCAAGAAATACTAAACATGAATATGCATCAATTATGCATAAAATAATGAGATGTTCAAAACATGTTCTTGATACCAAATTAAAAGGTTAAAACTTTATTACTAATAAAACATACTTTGATACCAAAGCAAATTATTTCTCCTTTTCATAAACATAAAAACATGCATACAAAACATGCATATAATCTCAAATTCTTCTCCCCCTTTTGTCAATCATCAACAAAGGCGTGAAAGAAAGCAAAACAAAATGTTCTCCCCCTTTTTGTCTAAAACAAAAAATGTCAATAAGGGTACAATCACATATGATACCAATTTAAAAAAATGTGTCAATGAAGTGCATATTGATACCAATTGAAAGTGAACATAAAAACATTTTAAGAAATGCCTATATCAATTGAAAGTAAACGAGGCATTGAAAAATAAGTCTCAATCAAACATTTTATATCAAAATGAAAACATATACCAATTGATAGAAAAAAGAAAATCTTGATACCAATTGATAAGTAAACAAATAACACACCAATTGTAAGTAAACAATCTTGATACCAATTGTAAATATTTTTATTTTGAACATATGATACAAAAAATAAAATCAATATTCATTTTTTAAAATCTTTTTCATCATAAAGTAAGGAGTGGAATACAAAGCCAATGGTAAACAAAATACCAATCGAAAGATAAAATACGAGTTTTCTCCCCCTTTATGAAATACCAAATAAAATGATGCATAAGCTTGTGTTAGGATATCAATTAAAAACTAATCAATTGAAACATGATAGTCTTTGAAAAATTCAAGCTTTAGCATAATCAAAATTTGTGATATCCTGGAGCATAAATAAAACATATACATGTATGAAAAATTAGATACCAATCAAAATGATACTATATACATATATAAAAATATATATGAGTATACAAGAAATGTCAAATTGATACCAATTGAAAGAATCCAATGATACCAATTGAAACAACAATAATATCAAGTGTATATCTCATATTCCTACCACCCATTTCATGCCATGTTTTAAAATGATTTTCAATATTATATACAAGGCATGGTCGCCCATCCAACTGCCCGTAGAAGATAGGGTTTTCAAAAATAGGTTGAAAAATTGTATGTTTGAAAAACTCTACCAAAACGAAATATACCGCAACAAGTTAAATAGAAAAACTTGTAAACTAGTGCGAAATCCTTCAAGAAAGGAATAAATTAAAAATTTTTCATGAAACATGAAATTCACATGGTCACAAAAACATTCAAAGTCCATAAAGCACATATCAAACTCATGAAAACAAGCATGAGTAAACAGAAAGGTGAGTGTTCTAATAAAATGTGAAGAACATAATCATGAAAGGTAGGCAATAAGCTCAATATTCCTTAAAACATGAAAATCATCAAAACTATTTAATCTTCAAGGCATATGTATGTCTTATACAAACTAAAGTATACATACATATCCAAACACAACGAGTCCACAAACGTATATGCATGAAGGCATGTGGCTCAAAGGATGTATATACATAATCAATAGTTTGGACAAGATGGACATATACATGAGGTAAACATAAACACATGAATATGAAAACATGGATAAAATAGGAATACAAGTTTAAAATGCATGAATCATCAAAACTAGATTATACTAGCACATCTAATGGGTACAAATGAGCGTTCAAGCACAAACATATAATGATATATTTGTGGCCCACTATATGTACAAGTATATATCCTAGTTTTAATGAAAAACTAACATTTAAACAAGTAATCAAAATATGAAGCAAAAACAAGTCATAAATCAACATGATATAACATAAATATGATTATTATGTAAATTCACAGTTATTAGAGCTATGATAAACATGATAGCTAAACATATGTGAGAACACAAAAAAATAATGGTCCATATTAAGCATGGGTGTCTCAAAAGCTATACATGCATGTCAAGGGTCTAATAATCATGATATTTTCATATTAATCTATGAACATCAAAACATTCTATAAACAATGATATGAAAGCATGTAAATGAACGGGAGTTAGAGATCGATACCAAAACCGATGAAGGCGCCTCTCTAGTTCTCCAAACCAAGGTGGTCCTCTCACCAAACTTTCCTTGAAAGTGATGCATCCAATAGTCATCATGAAGCTCGGAACGCATCCACCTTAAGGTACGCAACTCTTACGACATGCGAGAGCCCACACCACATCAAATACAATAGGGGTAGTCTTTGTACCCACACTCATTTGAGTACATGGGGGTTAGTACCTTTTCTAACCCAAACAAATTTATTTGCTAAATTTACATCATATATCTTATCAAAGCAAAATTTAGCAAGGTGGCCCTTACGTCCACAATGTGTACAAGTGTACATATGAGCATACATCGTGTTATGGGTGTGTCCGTGAGAAGCATGTGTATGCTGTGGAGGGTGTACATGCATAGATGGAACTTATTTCTTTCGAAATAAAGATTCCAAATGTGTATGACTCAACACAATGGCTAAAAGTGGAGCCCAGACAATCAATATTCTTCTTTAGCATAGATATGTCATTTTCAATTGAAGAAGTGGAGCAAGCAATAGGTGTGCTAGGTGAAGCTACACTAGCAGGGCAAACATGTGAATCTATATCAATTTTAAAGATTCATTTTTCTTTAAACAAGCTTCTAATTCTTGTGAAATCAAATTTATTTTGTTTTTTAAAGAATTATTTTCTTTTAATACAAAATCAACTTTGAAGACAAGTTTTCATTTTTCTCCAAAATTATTTCACAATCATTTTTATTTTTCAAAAATTCATTTTCTTTTAGGGCAAGTTCAAGTTTAGACTTTAATGAATCCCTCTCATTAGAAATCTCCACTTTCTCTTGCAAAACCAAATCAAGTCTTGAACATAAATCCTTGTTTTCTTTATTAAGTTCAAAACTCTCTTTTTCAAATGTTATATTTTCTATCAATTTTTCACAAACTATAGAAAGTTCTTCATTTAAAGTGTTGGGATCAACATGCTCATTACTAGAAGAACTAGCATCATCACAATCTAATTGAGATTCTGAATATACCGCAAGGGAGTCATTCCCTTGGACCATGAAGCATTGTGACTCGGATTCTCCACTAGATTCATCCTCCGGTGGATTGGCAATTGAAGCTTGGAGGTTGTCAACTTGTCCACACTGCAAAGGCAGAATCATAGTTAGAAACAAGCATAAGATATTCTTATTTAGCGTGCTTCTAATAGCCTCAAGGGCTTGTGCATTGGTCCTTATATGATTGCGGTTACCAAGATAAAATTTCTGGTAGCGGCAAGAAAAAACATGCAAGCCTAGGGTTTTTAAATACATGCACATCCTAAGTTTCCATGTGTCAATGTTGGAAACATCAAACATGGGAGGTGACAAGCAATCCATGAGTGTGTGCAAACAATATACGTGCAAAATGCAAATGATAGATTAGCAAACCAATATCTCACTCCTAGGTGGTAAAACCAAATATCAGGAGCGTAGGCACTGATACTAATTGTAAGTACACATAGAGGGGGGGTGAATAGGTGTAGCTAATCTAAAGAACTAAATACGAAAATTAAAACTAATTTGCAGCTACACTTAATGTGACCAACGAGTGTAGCCGAATTCCCCGAAGGGCTCTGGACTAACTCCTCTTGATTCCTCTGAATAAGAGTTGGCGCTATATGAAGCTCTCGTGGTAAGCACAAGTGATGCACACAAGCAAACACAATCAAGCATATAGGAATAAGCAATATGTATCAATGCAAGGCACAACATAAGCATATAATATATGACAATATGGATGATGCAATGAACAAATGTAAAGAGAGAGAG
>JAVJIF010023417.1:0-28049 GCA_038442645.1 Agave tequilana
ATAAGAGGGTGTCATCCTAACATGAATTACAAATCTCCTCACTCACAGTCCCTAATTACTCAGATTTGCTGATCATTGCTCCCAGAACTCACTTTCCAGTGACAAGTCTGTAAGAGCACACTGACATCCTCATACAGTCCTCTGGACACTTGCACCTTGCTTGATTGTTGAGACTGGAAGATCCTTTGGTTCCTTTCAAACCAGATATGCCAGACAGCAGCAGAGAAAACAACTTTCTCTAGACAAGACAATTTAGTCTTCTAGCGAAGGTTGTACTGAAGAGGCTAGCTTCTTCCTGGAGGTTAAGATAGTTGGTTTAAGCCCAATTTCAATTTTTAAAACACCCAAATGTAAGCAGAGAATGGGCAGGAAAAGAAGAGATGTAATGCATCTCTAATCCAGTCTTTGGTCCTGAGTTCCAAAGCACACACATGTCCTCAGGGATGATGCCAGACTGTTAAGTCTGATGCTGTTGGCAGCTTATTCTGTAAAGCCCCGAGCAAGCAGCATGACATCTTGGGGCTACCAACTTGGCCCCAAACTACCTGAGAAAACTCAAACATGGGGTAAGAAACTCTGGCTATATTCCAGGCAGATTGGAAGGTGAAAGAACCGTGATGTCTGGCTGTCCAGATCCATTGTGCTAATATAGCTGATATATCAGATACAGGAGAGGGTAGCATATGCAGCTGAGCAAGTTGCCTAACACAGCGAGAAACTTCCATGTGTCAGAACTCATTGGATGTACTGGTGCTTTCCAGATTGAGGAATTGCTGAAATAAGTTTTTTCCATCCAAGAAGACCAAGAGATTTACTTGTACAGCAGTTCCAGACCAATTTAAGACCAGCACACATCCTGAACCCTTCTAATGCCAACTCCCTCCTCAATTTTCGGTCTACAAAAAAATAGTTTCAGCTGCAACCATGAAGCTTCCCTCCACCCATAATTTGCCATAATTTTCTTCAGATTCCTACAAACTGAGAGGGACAGTTTAAAAGTGTGAGTCCAGTATATAATGTAGCTGAAAATCACTGACCTGATTAGCCCAATCCTGCCAGCCAAAGAGAGAGAATTAGAGCTCCATCCTTCAAGATTAGGTTTACGCTTGTCTTTTAAGAGAACAATTCCTTCTTTATTTGATAATAGTATAAGAGACACAGGTAATTCCAAGTACTTGGTAGGCAGTGGTCCTTCTGGAATATAGCTAATATATCCAGCAATTCTTGTCTGTGACAGCTTTGCTGAAATAGACTTTGCTTTTAGCCTTGTTAAAGCTAGCGGTCCAAGAAAGCTTTTGCAGCAACAATTCAATTTCCCTGAAAGAGCCCATATCAAACTTTCAAAACACTAGTAGATCATAAGCAAAAGCAAATGGGTGATGTAGTTATCAGCTCCCCTATTGACAATTTTCCCTGCTGCGGAGGCCATGTCCATGTGCAGTGTCCAAAAATTTCATTGCCAAAACAAATATATAGGGGGATAGAGGATCTCCTTGTCTGATCCCTCTATTGCTCTATACAAAAAAAAAAAAACCTGTTGGAGAACCATTCACCATAATTGACAAGGAAGGACTACTGATACATTCTCTGATTCAGTTAATCCAAGAGGGGGGAATTTCATGCAGTGCATAAGGAAGTAGATAACTCCCTGTTATACATTTTTGGGTAATGTTATACCATAATAAGTAGTTTACTTATTTAGGTAATGTTATACATTTTTGCGCAAATGCCTCAAGGAATAATAACATTCTTTCTTCACCTTCTTTTTGGGAGCGCATATGATATTAGATCTAGGAGATGTTGGAGTTGTTTCCGTATGCTTCCATTTTCATGGCTTGTTTCTTTGGTTCACTGTTACGTTTGATGATATGTGATCTCAAATCAAATGTCTGTAAGCCAGCACTCAGGATGTTGTATCTTCCACGCCTTCTCCTGTTGGCTGTGCTCTTGTTGAACGAAATCCAGGAATCAGTTCCTTGTTCATCTGTTGGTTATAAGTTGTTTTATTGTCTAGTTTTGTTATCTATTTACTGTTTATTGTTTGCATCTTCTGAAAGGTGCAGTTGGTGCTTCAACATGCTCTGTTTTCATGGACCCTGTTAGATTTTGCCTCTTTCTAGTCTCTCTGGCCAACTGAACTTTGTGCATCAAAATAAGTTTTACCTGTCTTTACTACAGCTTCAGCTGATGATATCTTGTTTTTATTTTCTTTTCCCTTCATTCTCTTGCTACAGCGTCAGCTGGAGCAAATATCATGCCTGCACTGTTACAATCCTTGCACATTATATGGGTTGTAGAATTTGGAGATATATTGATATATAATTTTTCCACTATATGGTGGTTCTGTTGTACCTCTCAAGTGCCATCTTCTTTTTCTCTAATGTGGAGTAGGTTTATGTTGACCTCAGAATATGTGTGGTGACCAAGGAGCAAGGTTTTGGCTAAAAAGTACTTGTTCCAGGTTGATTTCGATGGGGATAAAATGCCCATAAAAATTGGTTTCAGTTGAAACCGCAGAAAAAGAATTGCAACAAACACTGAGTACAGTCAATTAGGGAACAAGCTAGAGCAGATCTATGCTCTAAGTCGTCAGGAAAGAAAATATGTCCATTTGCACAAATCAGTAAAATCAGTGAAAATAAACAAAAAAGTGATAATAAAGGACTGGCTCTGAGATGACATCACTCTCTTTGGTCACTGGCTGTTGCTGTCCAACTTCATAGTGCCTCCTATTTCCCTATTTCGTGCGAAGAAGCCTGAAAAAGAAAGCTTCTTCCAGAGCAATAGAATTAATCATTGGACATATTTTTGTTACCACATACTATGTTTTCAGACAACTGCTTCTGTAGCTATCTCAAAAGCACTTTGCTTGAAGTAGATAGATTTATATTTACCAAATAACTTACATATATTGGGTTCATATTTCCAAGCATGACACCTATATGTTGTAATACATTATGCTCAACGCTTCCTCCTCAGTTTTCTGTTAGCTTATCTTGTATTTGTGTCAGAAGTTTGATGCCTTGCAATGAGATGACGATCTTGTTTTGATAGGTGTGATGGTTGCTTGGACTGGGATTGAGAATTTTCTAGAAGGAAGATATGACCCTCCACCACCAGCCAGTGAGCCAGAAGATTATGTGGTTTGTGTTGGCATTGTAACATATTTTAGATGATTACCCTTTATTAATGTGTTTCTTGGTTCTTTTTACATATTCTTCATTAATATCTTAGAATTGATTTATATCCTCCATCACTCTTCCCATGATGTGCCTAGTCTTCCATCTTAATTAATTATGTCATAACCACAAGTGTAATCAGAGAACCTATCTTTTATGACTAGGCAATGCTTTTATGACTATTTGTTCATAGTTGGTGACTTCATTGCTGGTGGGATTTTTACTAAATGCTAGTAAGATGGTGATGCAGTATTGTTCACTTGGTCCATGGAAGTGGAACTTTAGGAATGTTCTTATTATGACAACAAGGCCTAAGACAATAGAGATGTGCAAGCATACAAATTGATATAGAAGAGAAAGACTATGGTTAGTATCTTGCTGCACTTGAAAAGAGAGTGTTTGAATTAGTAACGGCTTATATGAAGCACTGGAGTTGTACTAGTATAGTTTCAGCAATAGGGGCGATAAACAATTGAGTGGAGGTTGTGCTCTTTTGATGATTGCAACACACCCGGTAAGTCGTGGTTCCATTTTGAGTCCCTCAATGTGGGGTTATATTTAAAATACCACAACTTCTCAGCAAACTGAGTTATTGAGAGGTCATTCACGTTTGTTCAGACCTTTGAGCATTTTGGTTGAGTTCAAATTTAGAAAGGTCAGCTCTAGAAGTCTTCCAAGGTTTCATAAGGAACATCACCTCACCATGGGAACATGAGAACTACACGATTATGAGGTAAGTATCATGTGATGCCCCTATCATCTGCGACCTAGCATAAAGGGGCTGTGGTGTAACCTTGTCCAAGAAGTGCATCAGTGATAAAATAGAAGTCTCGTGTTGTTTGAGTCAGTAGAGGTAATGTAACTTGAGAGTCACAAGATTACAAGGATGACGATTGGGACTTTTTAGTTGATAAATTTGGGTTCAACCAAGAACATTGCTTGCTGTCTAGATCTCAACAGGAAGAAAACAGGGAAAGACAGAAGAATTCAAGTGAAGAAGATAGCTAGAAGACCAGTCTTCAACACAAGTACATTTCATTCATTCACATTCATCCTTCTACTAAAACTAAGTTCATCCTTTATATAGGCATTACATATTAATTAAATGAATTATTAATATTCTGTAGCCAACACATAACTAAACACAATTCTTGGACTCTATAAATGACTGTTAATATACGGCTCTTGGAATTCTTAACAGTCTTATTTATAAAAAAATCTGCAGTATTTAGTCGCAACATTGGAGTGGCATGTGACTGCACTCTAAGAACGTCATAAATTGTTTTATGGAGGGGGTTTCCAACCTTAAGCAACCTTTCCTTAGCTGTTGGTCATTGCAACCCTTTCAGAATCTTTCTGTCCTGAGTCGCGCCTCCATGTATACACAAATTCATGCATAAGTTACTATGCGCATAAATTCATTCATAAGTTACCCTTGTCCCCAGTCTCCCTACCCGGCTTTGCTTACATTTTACCTACCTTCTTATAAACCAAGAGGGTAGCATATACATATTTGTTGATCTTTAGATCCTTAAGATCTTGAATGCTATCGATTAGTCGTTGCGGAGGATCTGAAGATACCATTGCACTGCCAAACTTCTCACTTTGGCAGCAGAACTTTGGGGATCATATAACGAAGAGGTAGGCTATATCCTTCATTCATTCCCCAGAATCTAAGCAGATGCATGTTCTGTTCATCACTGACTATCTTTTCCTAGAAGAAAATTTGCTTCTTATACATGGCATATGAACTTTGGCTTCTGGGGAACCCCATGCTTAGCATAGTACGCCATCAATTTTTGCATCTAAGTGTTGCAAATTGTTGTATTACCTCAAACTTATAACCCCTATTGACTTCCACTGCTACTGAAGATTTATTCCATCAATGTGTGGGTGTGCGTTTGGGGGGGGGGGGGGGGGTTCTTTTTTCTTTCTTTTGTCTTTTTTTATTTGTTGTGGGGGTGGGGGTGTGGGGGTGCAGTTGAACCATTTTGATTTGGTGCGTGCTTGTGGAAAGAATATGTTCTACACTTAGACCACTAATTTGATCTGGTAAATGCTGAAACAAAGTTCTCATTCTTACAGTTAAACGCCAGTAATTTCTGTTTGAAACAGAGGCAGTTAGTTAGGCATCTGTGGCACCACTAATTTTCTTAGGGATGTGCACCTGAAAACAAAAATTTCATCCTTATTGGGAGGTACTTGCTTATTTGGTTGTTAAACTTGAATAGCTATGCAGTGACACCACTTAGTACGGGGTTGGACGTGGGAAGTGCTTAGCCAAGTCCTAGCACCTCTTGGACTGTGCTGTCTCGCACAGGCATGGCCTACGTACTGTATGCCGCAGAACCCTAGGCTTTGTATTGGTAATTAATTACAAAACTGTCCAATTAGTTACAAAACTGTGTGTTCAAACAAGCCAACCACTCTGTGCCCAGTTTGCCTATATGTGCCATCCATTTGTGCCCAAATTAATTGGACTGGTCGTGCCCAAAAATTGGACTGGTCGTGCCCAATTAACCAGGTCGTACCCAATAACCAGGTCGTGCCTATTGAGTCAATGCATTTGGTGCCCCAATTTTTGTGTAGGCAAGTCTTGTGTGTGAACATACTCTGCATGGGATTTAGTAATAACAAACATGTGATGTGACTAACATATCATTATTCCACAAGCAAAGAATAGAAAAAAATATATCTAACGTAAAGAAAGAGAGATACCATATTGGCTTGGTTCCTCCGCTGCGTGCATGGGCTTGGGTTCGTGCATTTGTCCCTATGCATTGGGGCTTAAAGAGCACATTGAATTAGGCTTTGGTTGTGCCTGAATGACTGCCTCACCTCGCCTAAAGTACATCCTATAATGCTGTGGGCCCTACCATAATGATTTATTCGGGTTGGGCTACATGCTCTGGCATACTGGATTGAGGTAGATCCATGCACAGCACAAAAATCAATTGGGCCTTCCAGTAAAACCCTGGGACACATAATATCAATTTCGGAACTCTTCGATTGGTCCACTGAGCTGCTTCCAGTGTGAGCCATTTCCAACTCTACCTTAGGAATATTGTAATAGTATTGTGATATTTATCCTCACACTGTAATTCAGTCGAAAACAAATGGTATATAGATGCTTATTTTCTAACTATTTTTGTTGTTTGAAAATTACCCTACAAAATCATGTCCGGAGAGGTTCTTTCCAGATCGCAAACAGTCTGTTGCAAAGGTCTACTAGAACAAATTACAACTACTATTAAAGTCAGATATTTATTACTTTCTAATCTTCTGATTTCTATGTTTGTTGTCATAAGGCATCAAACTATTATCTTGCATATGTAGAATTACAGTGTTATTTAGTTTTCATGAAAGCTTACTGAACATCTGCTCAAGTCCATGGACTTTTGTCTAAGCATACATTTCTGAAAGAAGGTTTAGAAAATTTGATGAACCCTACTTGAGTATCTGCTCAAGTACAAGGAGATTTCTGTTTTGCTAATGGAATATTATTCCTATTTTTTGTAAATTGTTCTTTTAAGAGGGTCCAGACGCCGTGCGCGCGCACACACGTGTGTTGTGGTGTGTGTTGGGGGGGGGGGGGGGGGGGACTGTGTGTTATTCTGGAAGGATTCGGCTCGAATCCAGTGTCTAAAAAACCCGTATATAACTCGTTATATAGCCTAATGCTAATCAATCGTTACGTAACAGGGCTAAAAACACAATGTTTCATAACTCTGGTTATTTTGCTTGTAACGTTCGTTACGTTACGTTATTAACGTAATGCACTGTAACTTACGTTACGGTGCAAGTCGACTTTTTATAAACCCCTTCTCCAAATTCGCTCGGTCTAGGACAAAAAAAATCTCCCAAAAATTCTCTCTGTAAACCTCATCATCGTCTTTGCAACCTCAGCGTTGGCGCTGAGAAAAAAAGAAAGAAGAATAAGATCTACCTCTGGTGGTTCTCCGTCGTGGTTCTCGGCGGCTCGTCTCCAATCACATGTAAGCTCTCTCTCTCTCTCTCTTCCTCTCGCTCTCTCTCTCTCTCTCTCTTCTGTTTATGCTCTCTACCTTGGGAAAGAAATGAAATATCTAGGGGGAGAGGACAGAGAGAGATAATTGCTAAAAATATTGTTGAGATAATATTATCATAGATAATTGGTAAAAATTATCATGCTTGTTATCATACTTGTTATGATTCAGTTATCATGCTTATTATAATTGGTATATTTGCGAACTTATTATGAAATTTGTTATGCTTGCGAACTTAGTATAACTTGTGAATGCAAAAAATTATTGTGATACTTACTAAAAATTGTTATGAGACTTGCTAAATATGTTATATATTATTTTGATATTTTTAATTTTTTTAAAATTATTTTCTTTTTATAAAAATTCTTAAATATTTTATATATATATTTTTATTAAATAAATATTAAATCACGTAACCTACATATGTGTTACGTTATAACCTATATAACATAACAAAACAAAAGCGTTATCGATACGTTATTGTTATTTTAAACTTGCTCGAATCCTTCCCACTGAATTACATTCCTACAGCATTCGAAGTAAGACCCACTTCGTTAAAGTTGATCTATATTATTTCAAGTAAGTAAAATTAAAAATCACGTATTTTGAATATTTTTTGCCCATCCATCAAGGAGGCGTAAAATGGACGGTCAAAATAGCATATTGCTTATATCTATATTTTTAGACATACAAATTCTTCATCCGACCATTTCATCATGATCTAAATACTTAAAAATCCTCACACATTAATTTTTGTTAGATTTTATATAGTCTACACCTTTAAACTAACCAAGTCACTATTTCGGCCCGTCCATTTTGCACCTACTTGATGAATGGGTAAATAGTATTCTTGATGCATAATTTTTTATTTTTAGTTACTTGAAATAATGTAGATCAACTTTAACAAAGTGGATTTGCATTCGGATATCGTAGTGTTATATTTGAGTGAGATTCGACCTCAAATCCTTCAGCAATGACGCGCGCGCGCATATATGCATATATACATATACCTGAAGGTAGGAATAACTAACATAAAATACAAATTGTTCGCGGTATGTCATAGCTCTGATTAATCTGATTGTTTGTTCACCATGGTGCAGTATGACTTGAGGCCAAGATGGCCATTGGGTGAGGAACACTCACAAGGAAAAAGTGAAGCTCGCTCCTTGAAAAAGCGCGTGTACCCCCTCCCACGCTCACCATCACCAAGGGTCTGCTGAAAGACGAGCATAGCTTTGTAAATTCTAGCCAACCCTACTATTAAAACTGTAAGTTCAACAGTTTCTGGCAGTAACTTTTTTTATACAGGAGTCAAAATCAATGTGATTATTCAAAAGCTCTGTTTTTTCCCCTAGCAACTTATTATTTACTTGCTTGGTTAATTTCTCCATTTTTTCCCCTGGGTGACAGGTTGATATTATTGTAACTACTTTTGGGGTTCTACGGCTCTACGACATTTTTAGCCTACGACTACCTGAAATACAAGCAGTTACCAGAATCATCCGGAGACAATTTTGTCAAAAGTCGTCTTTATGTATTAAATTATTTTTATTTCAAGGTTACGTTCTGTCGTATCAATGTGAAGATAATAGTCATGACAAAGATCAACTTTTCTTTTTCCCCGGCAGTCCTGAGATAACAGCCTGCTGTAAAGTGTAATGGCTCTAATCAGTACTCTTTTCCTGTCCAAGTGAAACTCCTTTTTCCATTCGAGAGAGGATTTCTTTAAAGTTGCTTCAGAATTTTCAGGAATCACAGAAAATGGTAGCAGAGGATCTCAGATAATTTGTTCTTTGAACTGAAGTATTTATAGAAACACTCCTTGCTCCCTGAATACAGGCTCCCTCATGCGAGAAACACTCGCAATTTTAGCCCTCTGTGTTACAGAATGCAATGTAAGTGGTGAGGGACCTTTTAGTGTTAAATTCATGTTTGTTCTGTGAGAACATCTATATACAATAACTTGTGAAAGTTTTGGAAATCTGGATCTATGTGCTTCTCGGAGGTTTGTAAAGTTCAGTTTTTGTTATCATATGCAGTCCTTCGATTTTACCAGAACATATGAAAGCTTCTGTGGCTTTTATTTTTTTCCAAAGCTTCTGTTCTTGACATGTCAACAGCAAGTTCCATGCAGAAAAAGGAAAAGTTTCATTTCTTATGCAGATAACTATTCATCTGTTTCTCAGAAACAGTTGGGCATAAAACATTAACCGTAACTCTGTTATTATATTTTCAATATATAATTCCTGTAGCAACATATTGGTTAAAATTAACTAGGGAAAAAAATTATTTCACCTTAAACCCCCTTCAAGATATTGGTTCGTACACACTCTCACATGCATATCCAAACTTGTACTTGGCAATTAAGCGTAACTCAACCTCTCTGTCAATGCATAACTTTGTCGACAAGTTGCCTCATTCCCTTGTGAAAGGTTGGGTTTGAACCTCATTTGCAGTGGCCAAGAGATTTTTCGAGCTAAATTTGTATGACATACTAAGAGGCATAATAACACATCAAATCAACTTAGAATTAATAGAGAACTGCATATATATATATGATTAGCCCTCCAGAGGGAGATTAACATCTTAACGATCAGAGTCAAAGCAGTGAGTAAAACCGATTAGCCCATCACAAGTGTCAGCTGGGATTGGAAGAGCTTCCAAACATCCAAATTGCATGGTAAGCTCATCTCTGATATCTTGGTGCAATGTCTTTTTTTAAATGAAACTTTCAGAACGTGCTCTATTGAGAATTTCTCTGATTATCAGAGTGCAAGATTGAATTTCTACCTTTTTTAGGTGTAGATAGTTTTGTGATCGCTCCCTTTTCATGTTTGTGGTACAATCTTCCTCTTTTTGCTTCATCTTTATGGAAATCAGAGACGTTCTTTATTTATAGAACCTTGTTTGCTTGGGCTAGCAAAATTTACAGCCTGATCAGAGTAAACTCCGATTCACTGTATTCTTTTCTCTGCTCCATCAGAATCTTATATCTGATTTGGTTACAGGATTTGTTTGATCAATTTATGCAAGTATTGCTCAATTTTTTTTAAGGAACTATGGAAATTCGTACCCATTGCATGTGGGGAGTTTGCTATACATGGATTTTTGTTGACGCGATGCTTGCAAGAGATTTCTCTCGACTTAGCTTCCTTGTATACTTATAAGAATTTTACTTGATTTTAGATGTTTAGCACCTTTTACATCTTCACATATGAATGTGGGTTTACAGTATTTCAACTGGAAGGCTTGGATTGATCAATTTAAAGCAAATGTTGTGGTCAATCTATTGTAAGATGTAATCTTACTGATCAATCTGTATGATCTTATGACTATAAGATGCTTGATTTTAGATTTCTTGTATACTTAATATAGTTTTTTCTTCTAATTTCAGTTTCTCTAGCCATTTACATCTGACAGTATTCTGATGTGTAGCCTTGGAAGGATCAATTAAAGCAAACCTTACACCAATTGGCAGTTTCTATCTGCTCCTTTTTATCCTCAATAGGCTCTCAAATATCTATGGTTCTGCCTGCCTTTCAATTACTAACAAGAGCATTATGCCTTTCATAGTACAGTTAAGAACTTTGAGAGGGTTGCATGAATCTCGAGTGGGTTCTCTTTCCTGGAACATGAATATTCCATCAACAGGTGGAAATGATGGAAAGATTGCCAACAATGGCGTGAGAGCAAAGTCACGCGTTGTCTAAAGATGCCAGGGGCACGAGGCGGATGTCTGCAGTCTAAAAAGGTCAAGCTCTGGACAATAACTTGCAAATGGAGGCAATGACAACTTGCTTTGCAGTTGGAACCTGCCCACAGCCTCTTCCAACTCTCTAAACCAAAACCATTGGCTACATCAATTTGAAGACCAAGCTTCATGCCCATTACAAAGCAACTAGCTTGCATCTGGTGGAGGTGACGATGACCGCTGCATTAAGTTCTGGAATACTCAGACCGGAGCTTGTCTGAAGTCAGTGCATACCGGCTCTCAAGTGTGTTCCCTTCTTTGGAGTAGGAATGAATGGGAATTGTTAAGCTATCATGGATTTATAGAGAACCAACTCACTCTTTTGTAGTATCCATCAATGGTTAAGAGTGCAGAGCTTACTGGCCATGCTTCTCGAGTTCTATTCATGGCTCAGGTATTAGTAAAAATCTAATTGTGGTCCTCTGCTAGCCAAAATCTAATTGTGGCCTGTCTAATTAGTTAGTCTCTCTCCAAGTAATATCTTGACGATGCAGTCTGCTACAGTTTGATATTATTATATCCACTCAACAAGCTTTCAAATTAGAAAAGAAGCAGCAATATGCAATTCAATCGGGCTATCACAGAAAGTAGTTCAATATATTCATATGGCTTAAGGTTCCCCGTCAAGAGGTTGTTCATGATACTGTTGCTACTTGACAAACTTTTGGTTCAATCTTTTTTTTTTCTTTTTCTTTTTCATTTTTAATTGATAATATCAATATAATTATTCTTCAGTGATCATATATCAACATATTCTTTCTTTACTATCCATTTTCTTCTATTAGATGAAAAACTCTTCCTGTTAAAAATTAGAACTAACAAAGTTTATAATTAATTCTTCAGTTGCTGATTTTCCGTATTTTTGTTGGATTTTATAGAGCCCGGATGGGTGGACGGTTGCATCTGCAGCAGAGGACGAAACACTGAGATTTTGGAATGTGTTTGGAGATCTTGATGTGACAAATTCTGCAACCAAAAGAGAGAATACAGGGACATTTGCCGATTTGGTCTCATCAGGTAAGAGTGAAGGGAAGAACTTTGAAAGAGTTTGATCTTGATCTCATCCTTGACAGAGATTTTCCCCCTCTAATGTAATCAAGTTCCTTTCTTTCCTTTTGTTTTGAAGGTGTGGTCTGCAGATTTGTTTTTTGAAAGTGTGATGAGAGAGATTAATATCATTGGTAAATCTTTCTTCTGGAGCACATATCAAGTATTTTGTCTAGCAGAGACAAGTTCATTTAGTAGTTAAATTCAATTTCCTATATTCGGCACTGTTCAAATTTATTTGAATTATAGTTGAAAATGGTGGTCAGTAATTAAGGTTTTTTTTTTTCCCCCCTTTCAAGTACTCATGAGGAGAAGCCTCATGCCATTGTCTTTGCAAATATTTTATATTTTCTTACAAAAATAATTACTGGTTTCTGCAGGATGTAACTAAAGATAAATTTTGCATATTTACTAGTTCAAGATTTTGATTCAGCTATCTTTCTATTTGTTCCTTTAAGATGTAATTGCATATATAGGTTTCTAATTTTCTATGTTTATTTATTTCTTACATTTTACTTTGCTAGTTATAATTTCTTAAATAAAATTCGCATTTCTATTCAATTCATGTCTTTAGCCAGTTATAATTCTGCATAAGCCTTTATGTACTTGGTAAGGTTTCTAATTTTTTTTTTTTAAACCAGTGAGAATATCTACTGATTTCTGACTTCTTAGGTGCTAAATGTAACTTCAAGCTAAATTTTGTACTGTATATGACTGAGCATTGTGTAGATTCCTTTAAAATGTTAGTGAATCATGCTACATTTTGAATTTCCAGATATTTCAACAATTAACTCTATGGAAAGCAATGTTAGTTTACTGTGAAGGTGCACGCCTCATTGATACGATCTCTACAAATATTTGTGGCGTTGGCAAGGAAGTGGAGCTACCAAGTGGTCCTCATCAATTTTCATCAGCCTGTTGCGGCTTGTATCTCCCACTCCAACTCTCTTTGCCTTTTTCTTTTTTCTTTCAGAATGTGGTCTCTTCATTAGGTTTGTTGTTCTGTACTCTCTCGTGCTAATTTTCCAGAATTTATTTTAAATTTTGATCTTCATCTGGTTGTCCCTTTGAACTCTCCCTGCACATTACTTTCTTTAGCTACGTTCTGTAGTTTCTTAAACTAGAACTGACTTGCATGTTTGGTGAATTCTAATGAACTTTAAACTTCTTTAATACAAGAATTCCTCAAGTCCGGCTACTTTCTGATACTGTCACTAAATGTAACAGTTTTGAAGAATCAAATTGTTTGCCCACTTTTAATATTAGCACAAAATCAGTCCTATCTACCAAAAGAGTTGATGCACTTAAATTATGTGCTGGATACAGAGCACTTCACAAGCCTTGCTGGGTATAGATCATTTATGTTTTAGTTAGAAGTAATAACTTTGCTGCTCCCATAATGTCTTGTAGAAGGGTCCATTGTTAATACTGTGAAAATGTTAACTGGCTCGACTTTCCTACAGCTTTGAACAGACATCACTACAATAGGTAATGCATGTCTAATATGATTTATTTGCAATTGACACAGCTTTGAACAGATGTCAGATATATATGTCTATTATGATTATTTGCTGTGGTCCTTTTTGGAGAAATAATTTATTTTACTGGTTAAGTGACTGTAAGACAATATGTCACAACAATATAAACTGTGTACTTTGTAACTTTTATGCTATCTGGAAATCTGGAATGATGTCAATTTGCCATAAAACCAGCATTGGCACCATTGGCCTAAGTTTTGTACTGATAAGACTCTGCCAAATATATTTACTAGGTTAAACTTTTGGTTTCCTGTAATATTCACTCACGGTATAGATCTCTCAAATTGTTTCTGTTTCAATTGTTGTAGCTATTCTAATGTATTAATCAAATCTAATCCTGCAGGGTATACTGGAGGGGTGTACATTGTAGTGACTGGAGGTATGCTTTATAATTCAGAAAGGACTCAAAATTGTTAAATTAAGAAATATATTTTGTTTATAGCTTTTGATATTTCTCATCACTGTAGCTTATTATATATTTGTTCATAGATTATAAGAAATTTAAGAAATATATTTTGTTCATGCCTTCTTATATATCAGCTATCATAGTTTCTGACCCTTTCTCAAATTCCTTTTTCTATTCTAGGCGAGGTTCTGCTTTTCTTTGGTGGATATTGTTATTATTAGAGGTATCTATATAATTTCAGAAAATACTTATTCATTTTAAGAAATATATTTTTTAGTCTTCTGATTTCCATCTGCTAATGTATTTTAAGTGTATTTTGTTGGTTTTCTATTAGAGCTGCATATTACATGTATTTTTGCTTAACGGAAGTTGAACAAGAAAATAAATCAGCAAAAGGTTGACATAAGTTGATAAACTTTCCTTTTAAAATTTGAAGGCACTCACTTTAAAGTCTTGCTTTTTCAATAATGACCTCTTGATTTAAATTGCTTATGTAAAAGTACGTAAAGTGAAAACATGGCATGGTAGAGCAAGAGGTTCAGAAACATCATGAATTAGAAACTCGTCATTACCATTCAGATATATTGTATGATGGCCCCAACGGTAATGATGTGTTTTAGGCCTTTACCAATGAGTCAGTTTTCTCATTTTAGGCCTTCGATACAGAGTGAGTGCATGTATGAGATAAAATGTTAAGATTGTTTGATACAACATTGACACCCCCACAACACCTCCCACCCACCCACACAGCAACACCCCACCGGGCGCCCCCCCCCCCCCCCCCCCCCCAAAGAGAGAGAGAGAGAGAGAGAGAGAGAGAGCTAACAAAGAAGAAGAAGAAGAAGACATCAAGAACAATGACCATAAATAACCATTCAAAAGAATTTCCATGAATCATTTGAATTTTTATTTATGGATCAAGTTAGCCCTTTGAATTGACAAATAAAAAATTCCATGATTAAAATGAAATCCTAATCCAATGTGTAAGAGGTAGTCTGAATGTATATATTTCCATAGTAAGACTTGCTTTTTGTCAATATCCAAGACATTCAATCTAGAAATGATATCATACCATCATTATTCATAGATAACAATAATTTTTTGTCAATATCCAAGTAAGCTTAACCCAATGAAATTTACAACACAAACAATTAAAGTATCCAACATAAAAATATCGATATTAACTATAACTATTTAACCATAATGTTGAGACTAACTATAGTTCCCCTAATAAGGTTGCAAAGCTACATGTAAGTAAATGAGTAACTAAGCTACAAAAGCCAAAGTAAGTTTTACTAACCATATATAGAAATGGAATGGTGGTGATGACCTGGAAATTCTTTGAGAAAATAAAGGGGTTTGCTTACATACACTTGCATGTAGTACACACACTGACACTCACATTATAGGTATTAAATCACATAAAGAAACAATATTAGAATGACACGGTGATAAGGATGACGCTATGATCCTTTGAGAGGTGAGGAGATTCTAAACATTCTAATCTGATGGTTGGGAAGGAGAGATCAATTTGCTAAGAGAAGCAACGGTGACCTCCGATGATGAGTAGAATAAGCATAAAGCAATTTGATGTTGTGGCTTAGCCTCATGCTGGTGAACCAAGGTGGTTGCTTGCCATGAAGTTTATCCCAAATACTCGTAGCTGACATCAAGCCATCTAAGTTATGCTTGAGGACATCAATAGGGGCAGCTATAAACAAAGACTACGTGGTTGCTTGGTGGAGTGGTCTGGTCTATAAGAGCCTTGTTCTAGAAGTTGGTCTCCGACCCAAGGACTATAGGTTCGGTGACGGAAAGGTTTAAGGAGGTTTGCTCAGAATAATGAATAGACAATTAGCCTAAGCAATGTTATTTGTGTCTGTAAGAGTTTGAAAATGAAATTGTTTCTTTCTTCCAATAGTAGTAGAGGCATGTAGGGCTCTTGAGGAGCCAAGAAACATCACACAAGTGCACAAACAACCACACAAGGAGACACAAAGATTTAACGAGGTTCGACAATCTTGTCTGCGTCCCTAGGGTAGAAGAGAGATCTATTGTTGATTAACAAGTTTACAAGAGGAATACAAACTTATATAGGGTTCTGTCATGAACTCACTCAGCTAGATACACAACAATGGATTACAACTCTTTTATTTATTGATAAGAGACAAAAACAGAGCGGGTTTGTTCTCATTCGTTGCCAGAACCCGAGAGCCGGTCGACCGACGCAAGCTCCCCCACTCTCTGTTAAATCTCAGAGAGTGTGTCAGTCGATCGGGCTGTCGACCGACTGGCATCCCCACTCTCTCAAAGAGTGGGTCAGTTGACCAAGCGGTTGACTAACTAGCATCCTCTATGCCCTTCGCCTCTTGCACATTCACGACTACGTGGAGGGGCAGTTTGAGAATTCAGCTGTATCTGTAATGGTTCAACAATCGGCTGAGAAGGTCCCGCCTCGTCCTGTACCACCTCGCTCTCTTTTGGCGGTGGATGTCACCGATGTCGGGTATAAACTATTTCCTCTCTTGGCGGTCTCGTTGTGCATGCATATCTGCTCCTCTCTACCATCCGCTCGATGAACATGCTCATCCTTCGAAGTATACCCACCCTCTGAGTTTCGTTTGCCAAGCCTCCTCTACCATGATCCCCATAGTCATATCATTCAACCTGTATCCTGCATTTTAAGAAAATCATATCATATATCACCCATGCAACTTTTTATGAGAATTTAGTTAAGATATTACCAACTCTCGCTCATATATAACATCAGGCTGATAAGCAATCGGTGGAAGAACACTCCTAATAATCCAGCGTCGAATACCATCTCGTATTCTTCATGTAGCGTGATGAGACGTCTCTCGTTCTGAACTCGATTGACTCGATCAACCCATTGATCAATAAGAACAGAATGCTCCGCTATCCAATCACGCCGACGCTTGCGTTCTACCCGAGGTAACTGCTCGACGGGTTTGGGATATGCTAATGGAAGCCAAACTGATGGAGGACTCGGTCTGGAACATACATCTCCACATTTTGAAAACAAATCAGTGGAGTCCTGACCCGCCAGATCTGAGATCCTTCTCTACAAACTGAGGCTAAAGTCTGTAGAACATCATTATGGTATGGCTCCCAAACAATGGCAGAACGGTCTATCATATCAAGCTCATTTTTATAAAACTGTAAGTCCCGCTGTGGAGTTAGATCCCAAGTTCTCACAATTAGTGCTTGTATCGGCAAAGCTCGAGCTTCTTTTAACACACCGTTGAAGCTCTCAGAGGCATTTGTAGTCATCATGCATAATCGATGAATCACAGTACTTTCTCCATATATAATTCTATCGTATGCTCTTCACGGGCACACAATTCAAGCATAACACGACAGTCATCATCATTCGATATTCCACTGCTTGATACTTCTGGTGTGCTATTGACCACCTGCATGTTAAGTGTAACTGATGATCGTTTGGATTAATTTTGATGATTCGACGGACTTTCTCTATCAATTCACGTTTTGTAATTGATTTTCTATCAACCATGAGTTTTACTATTTCATTGACATAGCTTGAGCTATTATCTCTATCTATTGTTAGTCTACTATTAAACTGTCAAAGAATAGGGACATTTGTATTGCACATTGTACCTAATCAATAAATAGAATCAAAATGTATGAATACTATCAATTACTCATGTACATTTTTATAAAAATTAACAAAATAATTAACCAAAAATAATCAACATTTAATTTACTTGTTAGTTTAATTTAGAATGCTTTAATTAACAGAAAATTAACAGAAATTTTAAAAAAATTAACAGAAAAATTAACAGACAATTAACATGTTAGAATTTAGTGTAAAAATAGTGTAAAATTACAGTAAAATTACTTTAGAATTTACAATAAAAAATACTTTAGAATTCAGTGTAAAATTACATGTTAATCACTTGGTAATTACGTTGCATGTTAATTACATGTTAACAGAAATTACATTGTTAACAGACTTTTTTTTTGTAGGGGGGGCGATCTTCATGGATGGATGCGCGAGCTTGGGGGGCACGAGCCTCATGGATGGCGCGAAATGAGGGCATCAGCAAGGATAGATGAGGGCAACGACGAGATTAGGGCACAGGAAGAGTTGGGGAAATAGAAAAAGAGAGTGCGAGAGAATAAGAGAGAGGAAGAGTACCTGGCGGTGATGAGGGTGGCGAAACTGGCGGCGAAACTGAAGGCGAGGTCGACCGGTGTTAGGGCACTGAGAGGGAGAAGGGGTGTTCTGTGTGAGTGAGAGAGGGGGGGGCCTCGTTTTATAACGTGGGCCCTCGTATTTACAACGAAATTTTATTTTTTTCTGTTTTTAATAACTCCTGTGCGGGCAACACCGGAGCTTTTGCTCACTCAGCTAAAAATTCGATGTTAGCAACACCAGACTCTGTAAGCCACTAACATACTAATAAACAGAAAGGCAGAAAAGAGAGGATAGGTGAAGGAGATAAGTCATGGAACTCCGGTGTTGGTAACTCTGGAGTTTTATGCGTTGCATTTAGAACTCTAGTTTTACCAACACTGAAGTTCTATGTCAAGTGAACAAAACTGTGGTGTTTCCAACACCGGTGTTTTGTGCACGAGTAATAAAACTACGGTGTTGGCAACACCGGTGATTAAAAGACCAATTATAAATCTCCGGTGTTGGCGATATCAGATAATTTTTAAACTCAGATTTCAGACGTTGGCCGACGTAACACACACCTGGCATTAAGAGGTCGGTTTTGCTAATATTTTCTGAGAGGGGTCTTTTTTTAAAAATATTTATTAAAATAAGATTATTTCAAAATTTTGTCCTTCCAAGCGAGGTTAATTAACTCAGATTTTTCTCCCTTTTAATTAATTCTATAATTTTAATTTTTGGGGGGTATTACAATGACCCCCCGGTCAATTATGAAATTAATTCTTCTAGGCTTGAATTTCCATAGAGATTCTCATATAGGACGTGATGCCTTAGATAATTCAAGTTCTTGCATTTGAATTCTTAACTGGCATTTTAAAATATATTTTGCTGTCTGGTTGAAAAATTCAAAAAAGAAAAGGGAAAATGTTGGATTGGTGTTTTGTTTTCAAAAAAAAAAAAAATCATTTTCAAAATCCTTTGTTATTTGCACTGGCAATTGATTGACCCTTGTGAATGTAGAGTTAACTAAGTGCACAGCTTGGTTTGAAAAATGCTGACTTGTTGAAATAATATCCAGCTGCATTGCAAATATAAGGTTGTAAAGAAAAGTAAATAGAAATAGGGTATTCGGCTGTCCACAGCTCGACAACTACAGAAATCACTGGTGTCAAAGTGTCATGTTGTGCCCTGTGTCTGACACGGCAAATTTTGTGAAGTGTCCCAGTAATGCTGTTTATTTATGAGTGCAGGGTTTTCTTCCAAATTAGCACCACTAATCTCAGCCCTCATCAATATTTGTGCGGATTAGTTAATTCCAAACATTTTTCACTTGACTGAATTTTCTAAATTTTTAGTACATTATGACCATAAATATGATGCAGGTTGCTTTGTTTCACTAAATTGTTCATGAGAGTAGTCAACTGTTAGAAAGAGCTCATCAAACACTTTACATGTTAATGACTTGGAGACATTAGTGCACTACAAGGATCACTTTTGTCACTTGAAACCATAGGTTTAAAATCTTGATATTGGTACCAGTTGTTGGGTATTTTATACTATTTTCTAAAACATGTAATATCCTTAAAATGTATATAAGAAAAAATGACAGTTATGCTAGCATGTAACAACAATTATAATTAAATAAAACAAAAGAACCTGGCCTGGGGAATGCAGTCGCGACGTCGCTGCCCTAAAGGATCAAAAGCCCGTCTCCTTGTCCAGACGTTGAATCGGCCTTGTCCCCTAGCGGTAAAGGATCCCCCGGATTCACCAGCACTCAGCCCAGGACGGTGGGCAGAGCCTCTGCTCAAATGAAGAAGTTGCCCATAAAATAAAGATGAAAATACTTTAAACACTGAAGCCATTCTCACGAAGAGTAGTCTTCAGGTTTTCTTTTAAGATGAGAAAAAGAGAAATGAGTTGTGTCGGTTGCTATTGGAGTGAGGGTCTATTTATAGATTTAGAACCCAAGTTGTTATAACCACTCCAACAGAAAATCCAAGCGGTTGAGATATTTTCTCAACCGATTTAGATTCTAAGACTTGGTCAAAGTTGACTTAGTAAAACAAAATCTGAAATGAAAGCTTTTCTTTTTTATTTTAATACAAAAAATCCAACAGTCCCCCCCAAAAGCTTGAGTTTCAGGGAAAACATAATAAAACAAATCAATAACAATCAAATCATAAAACACGAATAAAATTTGGGCAACATCATACTGTGAATTCGGGACAGGTGGACTACGCCTGGAACCTTCCTTAGTGAATTCATCGCCATCTGAGAGACATAGTGGACTACGCCTGGAACTAGCCTCTTTTATCAGATATTGATAGAATACACACACAGTAAGTCTTCATTTATTGAGCGAGCGGGTTGAGCGTTAAAGGCCATGCTCACAATAACCGACTCATGAGAGTTTCTAGGGTCAGCCCTGCCCTCCCAACCGCGGCCATCACGGTTCCTCTCACGTAGGTAAGTCCTCCAAGGGTACTACAGCTGGATAGTATACCCTCCACACTACATGCGTTGGACTTATTAAGAGTTAAACTCATCCTTACCTAGCTGTATAATAAGAGCATCTCACCATAGAGAAGGGGTAGTAGCTACAATGCTACATATAGGATATAAATATATCCGGGTTGATGCTCCACACGAGTTTCACCAGTCCAGCTTGTTACTACCACATGGAACCTCTTTCATGGAACCAGCTCCCAATCAAGTAGGTTGGGTTCCCACTGTCGGTGAACTCTACTATGGGCTTAACCCCATCTCCCTCGATGAAACTAGGACCACACTCCTAGAAAGACCCTTAGTCAGAATGACTTTATGTTTTCTAGGGTCAGAAAATTGGCTTAACAGCCTTTATTTTCAAGTTGTGACAGTCAGAGATTTAACTCTTCATGACCACATTATTATGACTCTTGACATCTTTTATTAGACCTATAAAGTCTTTGGGTAATTGTCAGAGTCTCCCCCAATTTGAATCCCAATTTGAAACTATAAGGTAGTTATAAAGTTTTTCCTTGTAACCTTAGTTTCAAAAGGAACAAATTATATCATAATGGTTTATGATAAAGCATATATTCATTGTATTTGACTATTCAAATATTTAAAGTATATGTCTATATTTATATGCTAAAGAATAGTCAAGAAATTTAGGCAATCTAGCTTTATTAGATCCCAATTAAAGTTAGATGGGGAACAAATCGCACATGGCTATTCATCATCCTTTACATGGCTAGGATTCCAATTCTAGCTAATTTATTATGATCTGATTATTATTTACATCAGATTCAATGTTAAAACTCGATTCAACTATAATTTATAATCAGGACTAATTCTAGATAGATTTAATTATGTTCAAATGGTGATAAAATTAGGGTTATAACCTAAACAATCATTTTTAAAGTTATGGTGTACAAAGGTTGATGAGATATGGATGTTGGGAACTGAATTATGCAAATGTATGGTACTAATTATTGATCTTAAATTGACATGTAAATCAAATGCTGCTGAACTTAATATCCTTATGTAGCAACTTTGACCAGATAATGTATGAGAAAATGCGCATGGTCCGGTTGATTACTTATCTCAACAAATAAATTTCATGCAAGAAGGGAAGCCACCTGCACACCCCCTAAATATAATTCCTAAAGCAAAATTAAGGGATGAAGGGCCACTGACACAGAGGCCCAAGCAGAAGTGTTATGGTAATTCTACAAAATATTTCTCTCGGGAGATCAATGAAAACATATAATACATTCACCTCAGTCTGGCAACTTCTTTCAGAACAATTCTCTAGAATCCAACTGCTTAAATAAAACATCAGTCGAGATTCAACGGAAAAAGTTAATTATAGAACATGTGGCTAATGGTAATGTGCATCACACTCAAGACAAATAAATTAACATCACTACTATCTATAAAGGACCCATCACAAGCGCAGCTTGATGTCAGTAATTAAACCCTTACCTCCTATAAAGACAATGATGATGCTTGAAGATGCAATGCTGCATTAGTGTCACAGAGCTCATATACTCGAATTACATTTCCATAAAATAACTTAACAGTTATGCAGTCAGAACCTGGGAAACTATTAAGACTCAACAAATAACAAAAGGATATGCTTATAAGAAAAGAGTAAATAGACTATGGACTATTAGCAGACAATTGCATACTAAGTGGTGTATCCGAACAATGAAACCAATAAAACATGAGTTTCAACAGAAAAATAAAATTTTGCGGCCTACTGATTTTAATACCTCCAGAATGAAGAATTATGGGCGCAATAGATAGTTCATTCTCTTCTTCCAACAATTGAACTAGATAATATCCCGCTACAAAGCTTGTCAACACAAGGCAAATTTGCATGTGAGGGAATATTATTTAGCTCATCAGGTCACTAATAATAAAATTAAAACAAAAGTAAAAGAGTGACCATGGCGTAACATAACAATTGGAGAAAGAGGTGCTCTTCAAGCATCTGAGTAGATTTATGCCGAGTCTAGCTATCAAGATCAATTTTGAAGCCTTAAAACAACTTACTATGACATTCGACATTAATGAAAAATTTAGAAGCTAAGAAGATATAAAACTCAGATGATGAGGATTCACTACTATTATCTCATATTTTACATCATTCCACAAAGCAACTAGTTTTATGGTTCAAACAATGTCATGATATGTACTGGAGAGAAAAAAAAAAAAAAAGCAGTATAATAATAATTTATATGAAATTTTTGTACAATAAAAATGATGTGGTAACAAGAACGTACGCACATTTACGATAAGCACTAAAAATCCTCACGGTGGACATCTCAGTGAAAAGTAATGTGTATGAAATACAAAATTATTGGAACTGATTGTGTTTCTTAATGAAATGTTCACAAAAGAAGTCAAAAAACACAGTTATTAAAAGAAGAACATTTAAGCTGGAACTGTCATGCATACTTATCAAATTTAAGTGTATTCAAGTTAAATTATGAACTCACCACCCAAAATAAATAAATTAATAAATAATCCCATCCAAGCACCCTTAACTGCGGAGTTCTGATGGGATCCGGTGCACTAGCACTGATGTGATCGCACCCAAACTGAGATATGGAGATATGGTCCTATCAGGAGCAATGGAATGGGAGTTCATGGTGAACTCATGATGCAAACAAAATACTATTAAATGCCTCTGCAGGTAAGTGCTCAATAAACATAATACTACGATTTATAAACTTCATATAGATTTAAAAACATTTCTTTGACCATTAACTTATTGAAAAGGCTCAACGATTTAACTAGCTGCTCATTCATATCGATCATCAATTATCCTCACTATGCTTATGGATTTAAATAGCTACGAACTAAATAGTGTAGGGGATGTATCTCAAGAACCTGATGCCTGGTGAGCTTCCTCCTGATGGCGCGGGTCTTCTTCGGCCTGAGATCAAGCGGCAAGAACTTCTTCTTCTTGTAAGCCTCTCTCAGCGCCGCCTTCTGCTTCTGCGAGATCACAGTCAGAACCTGCTGAGCGATCCCAAGCCTCACAACCTTGATCTTGGAGAGCTTGTTCGGAGCACCGCCGGTGACCTTGGCAACGCGGAGGAGGGCGAGCTCCGCCTTGAGATCCTTGAGCTGGCTCAGGAGCTCGGCCTTGGACTTCCCTCGCTTTCATCTCTCCGCCTCCCTTCCTTCGATCGATCGAGAGAGAGGGGCGGACGAAGAGCTCTCGATCCGCTTCCAATGGCGAGGATCAATGGGGCTTGTTTTGGTGATATTCTTGGGTTAAGATTGAAGATTTTGAGGGATAAATTATGAAAAGACTTAATTGCAATATTGTCAAAATTGCCCCCAAAAAGGAGATGTCTCTCTGCCATCATGCCTACATTGAATAGATAATTTACAAATGTCTTAAAAGGAAATGATTCCTCTATTTAGCTTCAGACCCAATGCATTGTTTCACCATTTTCACTTCTCAATGTGTGAAATGTATTATGCTTAAGATGTCCTCGACTTCATTTTCACATTATCAAGAAGTTCTCATTTCCAAATAATTACACAAATAGCATAAAGACAAATATCACTTTCTGTGTTCAATTTTTAACATGCTTGGGAACAAAATTAATGCATGTAGAGTTTTCTTCTGCTATCAGCATCAATTGTGGAAGAAATGAACGCAAAACTGCTAATAAGGTGTCACATGTTCATGTTCATGACCCATACATGTCACATGTTCATGACAGGTGCAAGTGCTAATTAGGTTCTAATAGGAACATATAGTATATCCAACTTATTTATACCAAGCGTGGTTGGGAACTATTTGCCTGCAGATTCACATTGCGAATAAAGCAACTGCAATTGACCAATGAATCATTTGTGATCATGCTAGATCATACACAAATTTTACAAAATCCAGTCACACTAATTCTAAACACAGCATACATTTATGACCTTATTTCCTGTTGCAGCAAAAGGTTTTAAATCCTTGAACAAAATGTTCGATAATTTGTGTGGAGACAATATAAAATGATAAACAGGAGATCGGAGCAACAATACAAGCGAAGTTATGATCCCGTAGAGAATAATACCCTCAGACAAAACTATAAGAGACTGACTTCAAGATTAACATTTGCAAAATAATCATGTTCACTTTTACAGATATCAATAACAAAATACAAGAGGAAAAATGGTTTTCCTTTATTCTCCTTCTTTTGAGCCTTTAGATTGTTGGGTATTTTATACTATTTTCTAAAACATGTAATATCCTTAAAATGTATATTAAGAAAAAATGACAGTTATGCTAGCATGTAACAACAATTATAATTAAATAAAACAAAAGAACCTGGCCTGGGGAATGCAGTCGCGACGTCGCTGCCCTAAAGGATCAAAAGCCCGTCTCCTTGTCCAGACGTTGAATCGGCCT
The DNA here is from genome assembly GCA_038442645.1 of Agave tequilana. Classification (NCBI taxonomy): domain Eukaryota; kingdom Viridiplantae; phylum Streptophyta; class Magnoliopsida; order Asparagales; family Asparagaceae; genus Agave; species Agave tequilana. The sequence goes on from JAVJIF010023417.1 coordinate 25,016, forward strand.
TGTCCCCTAGCGGTAAAGGATCCCCCGGATTCACCAGCACTCAGCCCAGGACGGTGGACAGAGCCTCTGCTCAAATGAAGAAGTTGCCCATAAAATAAAGATGAAAATACTTTAAACACTGAAGTCATTCTCACGAAGAGTAGTCTTCAGGTTTTCTTTTAAGATGAGAAAAAGAGAAATGAGTTGTGTCGGTTGCTATTGGAGTGAGGGTCTATTTATAGATTTAGAACCCAAGTTGTTGTAACCACTCCAACAGAAAATCCAAGCGGTTGAGATATTTTCTCAACCGATTTAGATTCTAAGACTTGGTCAAAGTTGACTTAGTAAAACAAAATCTGAAATGAAAGCTTTTCTTTTTTATTTTAATACAAAAAATCCAACACCAGTCAATTGTTTTTAGCGTCAATATTGAAAATATCGTCCGTTAATATCGAGAATATGGCTGGTAGTATGGAGTTGAGGTACTGGATATGATATTGCTGACCAAGCAAACCATCCTACATTGGATAGGTACTGAAGGGAGAACGTCGCGAAGGTGGCCTCCTCATCCACACATCCGGTCGGATGAATGGAGCCACTTTCCAACCTTGGGTTTTCACGGGCGTTGGCGGGTCCTGGAGTTGTTCAGGATAGCATTAGGCATCTGTTCAGCTGAAAAAGTTGCTCCAACAATGTCTTTCAGTGGCTCAAGAGATGAACAGTGTTTCAGCACAACTTCTCAGTACCCCCCAAACTCATGATGGATTAGCGTTATACTACAGTAGTCATTTTCAGATTAATGTTCTGCTTGGAAAACTACTAATTCCATCCAAAACCCAGCATATTTCCATGTTATCATTCCATTTTTCAATTCCAGACTGTGATTGCATGCTTCATGGGATGTATATATTTTGCTTGGCCCTTCTTGTATTTTGAATCTCATCAAATTTTGCACTATTCATAATTGTGATGAAAGTCAGGGACCAAATCTGATCCATGTTCCAATGACCAGAAGCCAACTCTTGATGATGCCAGTTCCTATGGTTGTCTGCAAAAGGCATATCACAGAACCAAAAAGGAAAAATTCTTTGAACTCAGATCAAAGTTGTGGCTGCCTTTAAGAGTTGAAGGTTCAGCTCCAGATTTCTAGTTATATACTCTGCAACTCATGAAGTTACTTTAAGACAAGATTCACTCATGAAATGCTATGGCTCTCCATCGTATTGGCAGCCATAGGCCTGTGCATGTCACCTATGCATTTTGATCTGTTGAGAACTGAGGAATGTAGAAGAAAATTTAGGAACCCCTCATTCAATTAAATGATTTTGTATTGGGTGAATTGAAGTGACAAAACATGTTTCCAATACTTTTTTATACCATAAGAATTTAGGGCATATTTTATTTTCCCAGATAAGGAAATTAGGGCATATTTTTTTCCAGTTAAGCAACCTTGAGTGAATCCTGTCATGCTTTCTCCAGCTGAGGAAATTAGGGCATATTTTTTTTTGTTTGGTATATTACGAAAACAATTAAATCTATTCTTCAGTAGATTTGGGAACGTATCAATTGACTGTCTCCTTCAAATTTCTATTATTTGGAAACAAATCAATTTTGTTATTTTCTGTTCAAGTACAAAAAAATATGAATAACGTAGATTATTAATACTTTAAAAATAAGATTTAAATATCAAAAGCAACTAGTAACCATTAAGTTACTTATCTATTCTCTTATGTATTGTAAGCACTAGGACAATAAATTATAAATTTAACTAAATAATATTATGAATTAGTAGTTTATAATATAAATACACAAAGAATTTCAAAGCTAAAGAATCTGCACCGGCAATGATGACTAATAAGGTTCACTCTGTGATTCTAATGGTTACGGTTTTAGCCTCCGCTGCAAATTTCAAAGTAAAAGAGGTAGAAAACAAAGTAAAGGATTAAATTACTTTAACTTATAAAAATAATTATATTTTCAAATTAGCCCAAGTCATTCAGCACCAGTGGTCTAGTGGTAGAATAGTACCCTGCCACGGTACAGACCCGGGTTCGATTCCCGGCTGGTGCAAAATCTTTTTATTTACCGCAAAATTTATTCTCTTTTAAAGTACAGTAATATTTGAATGTAAACGCAATGGGTTACCACATAATTTTATTTAAAAAAACAAGAGAAAATGTATAATAAGCCCTTGGTTTTTTTTTTTTTTTTGAAATGCATGCAAGTGCACACTTTTATTAATAAGCCTTTCAACTGTATGCTATGTATTTTTATGACAGTGATTTTGTGAAATATCTTTATTGCACTTCATTGAGTGTCACATGCTGACAGTTGAAATAATGTGATGTCAATGAGATGTTCATGAGTTACATTAAATTGTAACCCATGTGCAGGTTACATGCTTAAATGTCACTTTACAGGTTGTAACACTTTTAACTCATTTTGTCCACTCTCGAAGAGATCTTTGATGCTAGAATGAGAAACGTGAAATCTTACAAGATTTTTTTAGTGCAGTTACGTTCAATGCGTCTCTGGGTCAGATTAGACATGTTAGCAATAGAGTTGACAGTAATTTCTTATTTAATATGTAGAAGAAAATGCATTAAAAAATCATTATTTTTTAGATGGAGCAACTAAAGTGATAGTTTTATAATTTAGTGACAAATAAAATATTTTAGAAACGTTATTGGATCTTTGTCTTCTCATTTTCTTCTCTCAGACTATGTGTGTTTCATAGAGATTGTAGACAAATAGTTCAAATTGTACACTTAGTTATTGGGTTATTTCAATATATATAATATTATAGTAGCCAATGAGAAAACGATCAATGTAAACTTTGTAGACCACGATAATCTTACAAAGCGGCTCTCATAGCTGTCATTTTCTACGTAGCTATCAGGATTGGTCTCCAATACCTTCTCCTTATGCCTACCAAAAGTAGATAGTTATGCGTGAAGGTGAGCAGAATGGTACGAAAGGTAAACACATATGCCTGAAGGTGGAACCAAAGGTAACACATTTGCATAAAGGTAGACAAAGTGCTAGTAAAGGTAAA
>JAVJIF010023418.1:0-52168 GCA_038442645.1 Agave tequilana
GTCAAATTTCTCGAGAGCCCAACTAGCTTTACAGGAGCCTATTGCGCCTTTTTGCGCCATTGAGGTGATCATGCACATTGCGCTTTTGCGCCATTGGGGGATCTACATCGTCGAACATCACCTACATACATACACAACTAAGTTCGGGGCATGATTCTGATACCAATTGAAAGACTTTAAGCACCATCCCAAAAGATTAGCCTTTTAGGTGGAGTTGCTCAAATTCTTATATACCCAAGATCATCTCCATGTCTAGCTGATGTGGGACTATTTATTCGACCCAAATCCCAACATGATCCAAATACCGAAAAAGAAAATGAGAAAAACCCTTTTTCCATTTCTTTTTTTTCTTTTTACACAACTATTTCTCTCACTTCCAGGGTGTTCCAGTTAATTTTGTGATCATGTAAATCTTATTTGTAATAAGTTGTAGCTCAAAACAGTTAATTTTTTGATCACGTAAATCTTACTTGCATTTTAATTATAGTGTAATTTTTATTTCTCTTAATTAATTTTTATTTCAATATTTTTTGCGTCAACTTTGTGATCAACTTTTTCACTTCCACTTTCACATTACCATCCAAATACCGAAAAAAGACATAATATTTTTCAAACCACACTTCCCACAATATTCAAACATCGAAAACTTACTAATCAAATTTTTAAGTTCTAAAGGGAACTATTACTACTTTCCCACTTTCTCACTTCCACAGTTTCACTCCTAACCAAACAACCCAAACAAGAATGCAGATGAAGTTAGAATTAGAATTGCACTGTCGCGTGCAAGAGGCTAAGTTTACAAGGGAAACGGAGATTTCCACTCCAAAGATTGATGAAGGGACCCCAAAAATTATTATAAATGTATTATTATTATTTTTTTACAATTTCACTTCACTGACGAAAAGTACAAAATGTTCATTTCTTCTTTCTCCTCCTTCCTTCCCCATCTTCTCCTCCCCCCCTCCCCAGCCTCCCCCACTTCGCCTCGCCCGCTCCCCCCCCTCCCCGGCCTCCCTTCCCCCCCCCCCCCCCCCCCCCCCACCCTGGGGAAAAAAACTCTGTTGGGGAGGAAAGGGTCGCCGAGTGAGAGGGAGGAGGGAGAGGGGTGGCTTCATCAATTTGCGGAGAGGGCATTTTGAGCAAAAAGGGGTGGCTTCATCATCAATTTGTGTGCCTTCATCATTATTTGGGCGGAAATATCCGTTCCCGTTTACAAGAGAGCAAGTCAAAGACGAAGGCAAATAAGTGATTAACTAGCACTGATACAATGAACTGACCCAAGTGGTGAAGTTTTTGTGTCGGTGGTGATCTTAAATTGAATTTGGACCTTTTCTTTACCGTTATTCATAAAATTTTATTTTAATTTCTTTTCTTTTTAACTTTTGGTGTTTATGCTAATTAATGATTTTTACCTTTCCTGATTACCTTAAAATTTGCATCTAGGACTAAACACTATCCACCTCAAATCTTTTACCAACTGAAACAGGCCTCAAAACCACTTGTTGGAATGATTAGAAATTACTTGATTTTGAATCCAATAATAAGGGGAAAAGTCCAAGAAATTGTTTATAAAGTTTTTTTGAAAAGAGAATGAAAATGCAGTGTCTATGTACGTATTTTTTCCCTCAAAAAGAAAAAGAAAAAAATGCAGTGTCAAAGTGGACATTGCAAATTTATTTATTACTCTTGGTGTGTGTAAGTTAGCGGAAAGGTCCCAGGATTGGAAGGGAATTCCAAAGGAAGAGGTATAGAGATTGGCACAAAAATAATTGATTAAGGCACACACTAGATTAATAAACACACCAAATTGATTAAAGCACTCATCATTTTTTTAAATATTCTCAAAATACCCCGGCCATCCCCCTTAGCCTTCGCCCTCACCTTCCTCCACCTCCCCTCCTCCTCGCCGTGGTTGTTAGACTTATTATGTTTTAAAGTTTAATTTAATTTGAGCCTAATCAAGTCAATTGGATATTTGTACCCACCTATTTAACCTATGTTGTTTGACCCAATAAACAATTGATCAAGCTTAAATGGTTTGAGTGTAGACACGTTTTCAATTACATTTAATCATGAGTGTATTTAAATTAAAATGTGGGACTCATCTACACGTGTGGAACTCGTGTTATCAATCAAGGGCCTAGATTTATGATGAGTTGAATTAGGATTCCTTGATGCTATATATAGCATGGGTAGGGTTCCTTATCCACCACAATGGCATAATCTCTCTCTTGGAGGCCTCTCATCTCCTCAAAGGATCTAGAAGAGAACTTGGTGGCTGGAAAGAAGAATCCTCTCCCTCAACTCTGGCGTCCTCGATATCGTGCAACCTTCGACATTCCTTTCGTAATGAAATCAGATATGCCTAAAACTTTTTTCCCTTTGATCATGATAAAGAGACTATGTATGTATGAGATCCTGCATGGAAAAAAATTAGTTCTAACAATGGATACCTCTTTATCAGATCATCAGGATATAAAGTAATTTTTTTTATCTCGATCTATTAAAATTATTGATATCTTCATTTAATTCAATAAAGAATTATTTTTGTTTCTCAAATAATTAAATTAAATTGAGATGATTAAATTGAATTATGCATTTATTTTTCAGAATTTATTCTGTGAGTTATTATTTTAGAAATATTTTCTGGAATTCAAAAAAAAACAAAGATAACCCCAAAGTGCATGCATGCACGAGCGCATGCGCGAGCATGCAGGCGCATGCAGATTTTTTTTCTTTTCTGCAATAGTTGCGCGGCAGCGGCCTGCCGCCGGCGCCAGCCGCCATGGGCTGGCGGTGGTCCGACGACAAAACATAAGTAAATAGTTTTTTTTGTTTGGGTTAGAGTTTCTTAATTTGGGATTGTGAGATTAATTAAGATTAGAATTTTTGATATAGATACAAAATTTAAATTTAATAAGGAAACTCATTTAATCTATTCTTAATTGATCTCACATTAAAGTTTATTTAAACCCGGTCCAATAAGAAGAGACCCATAACTTATAAATTTGCGGGTCAGGTCTGATTTAGACCCAATAAGCACTGCAGAGCCATTTTATCAATAGAAACTTCAATTGCCCATTGCGAGCTCATCCGACCTCTCTTTTGAGCGTGTAAACAGCCGTTTTGAAGTTCTTGACGAGCACTACAGTATTACAGGTACTATACATGACAAAACGGTAATTAGTTGATATAAAGAAGGCATTGAAGTGTATATTTATCATGATAATATGTATCCTTACATGCTTCCGCTTCATCAATATTATATTGCTTATATTATTCTAGCATGATGAATATTGATGTTTACTACAGTAGATAACACATAGGTAAAGATATATGCATGTTCAAATTAAAAAATTTATAAAAGAGCTTATTTAATTACGTATGTAGCTCATGCAGATAATAGCCGGCCCAAAGGAAGGCTATTATTTGGCTGAATTATGTTCGGCGCCGGATACTTGATGTGGGTAATGCAAGTGGGAGAGAGCTTGATGTGTGGTAATCGGCCCAAAGGAAGGTTGTCATACTATAGGCCAATATTGTATTACTCTCATCAACTAGTCCGATGGCGGAATAAGAAACAAGATTCGTAAATTTGTGCAGCCCATGCGTGTGGCAGTCAGTCCAAAGAAAGGTTGTCATTTTGACTGGATCATTACATATATTATATGGTCGATATAGATAACTTAAACTTTAGGATCAATCCTATAAAGATGTAGTCGGCCCAAAAAAGACTGTTCTCTTACATAGGATCTAGACTTTATGTATCTATATTGGGCCAGTATAGTATTGGCATATAGAGGCACAACTTGTTCTAAAAGTTTGACCGGCAGCTTTATCGGTTAAACTGGTTACATTTTCTGAAATTTATTTTTATGGCTATTATAGTAGAATTTGATAATACAATGTTTATGCTAAATTGATGAGAAATTATATGCTTATGTAGTCCTATTTTTTCCTTCTATTATCGGTAAATGCATCTTCAATTTTGCAAGTCTCAATGACATTCCTGTGTTGAATAGTACAAAGTTTGAGAAGTGACGCGATCACGTTACCATCGTTCTTGAATTTATGGGCCTAGACTATGCCTTAAGGACTGATGAACCCCCTGTCATTGCTGACAAAAGTACAGTAGAGGAAAAGGCAAATTAGGAAAAGTGAGAGAGGTCTAATAGGATGTGTCTAATGGTCATAAAGCACACTATTCCTATGACTATTAGGGTGTTATGCCTGATAAAGTTATTGCTAAGAGTTTCCTAGCTGAAGTAGCCTACTGGTTTACTAAATCACATAAATTGAGGCTAGCATGCATCTTAGAAAGCTAGTAAATATGCACTACAATAGTAAAGAAAACACAAGAGAGTACATTATAAAAATGTCCAATCTTTTTTCAAAATTAAAGGCACTGAAATCGGAACTCTCTGAAAGATCCTAGTTCACTTCATTTTGATTTCTCTTTCTTCATTGTATAACCCTTTAAAGATTAATTATAGTGCTCGAAGGGAAAAGTGGAGTCCCAGTAAGCTCATTAGTTACTGTGTTCAGGAAAAGGAAAGATTGAAAAAAGAAAAGACTGAAAGTGCTCACTTAGCATTTCAGGGTAACACCACTAATAAGAAAAGGAAGAAGAGTGAAACTAAAGGGAGGAACACAAACACCACTACAGTAGTTGATCCAACCATGGCAAAAGTGTAGGAGAAGAAACCTAAGGTCATTGCATGCTTCTTCTGTAAGAAAGTAGGCTACATCAAGTAAGATTGCATAAAGTACCAGAAGTGGCTAATCAAGAAGGGTATGTCTCATACTTATGTTTGTTCTAAAATTAATCTAGCTTTAGTTCCAGCACACACTGGTGGATAGATATCGGTGTGACTATTCACATATGCAATTCATTGCAGGACTCCCAAACCCAAAAGAGACCCAGTCAAGCTGAGCGATACATATATATAGGCGATAAAAATAAAGCTGTAGTTCAAGCTATTGGAGTTTGTAGGCTTAAATTAGATTCTGATTTTATTTTAAATTTAGATGAAACTTTATATATACCGTCTTTTAGGCAGAATCTCATTTTATTTCATTGTTAGATAGATCTAGTTTCACTGTCTCTATTGGTAATGAAATGGCTAGTTTATTTTCTAAATCTAAAGTTGTTGGTATGAAATCTTGATTGACGGCTTATATAAATTGAATCTCCATGTTTCATATTCTAAATCTTTGTATGTGAATAATCTAAGTACTAAGCGAACATTAATTAAAGAAAACTCTTACAATCTATAGCATAGGCGTTTAGACACATCTTGAAAGAGAAATCCAAAGGCTTGTGTCTAGTAGAGCTATAAGTCCTTTAGATTACTCCGACTTAGGAGTATGTACAGATTGTATAAAGGCAAACAAACAAATATTAGGAAGTTTGGGTGCTAGACGGAGTTCAGGAGTCTTAGATTAGGTGTATATAGATATTTATGGCCTATTCCCTACCGCTTCTTAGAATGATCACAGATACTTCATCACTTTCATTCACGGACGATTACTCTCGTTATGGGTACCTATACTTGATTCATGAGAAATCCAATCATTGACATGTTTAAAATCTATAAATCTGAAGTTGAAAATCAACATAATAGAATGATTAAAGCCGTGAGATCTGACCGTGGTGGTGAGTACTATGGCAGATACGACGGATCAGGTAGATGTCCAGAATTTTTTGCTAATTTTCTGGAAGAATGTGGATTGTAGTGCAGTATACCATGCTAGGGACACCTCGTCAAAATGGTGTTGCTGAGAGACAAAATCGCACACTAAAGGATGGTTAAGAGTATGATATTTACACTACTCTACCGGAGTCATTATGGAGTGAAGCCTTAAAACGATAGTCTACCTTCTTAATATAGTACCTAGCAAAACAGTAACTAAAACTCCATGTGAGTTATGGACTGAGAAATCTCCCAGCATTTGACATCTTCATGTTTGGGGTTGTCTAGCGGAAGCTCAGCCATATTATACCAATGAGAAGAAGTTGGATTCAAGGACAGTTAGCTTTTTTTTGTAGGGTATTCTGAGAGGTATACAAGCTTTAGGTTTACTGTCCCTCTACTAAAATATAATAGAGATGGATAATGCTAAATTTATTGAGGAAATTCAGAACAGTGGGAGTCAACTGCATAAGAAATTCATATTTGAGGAAGAATAAATTGTTATACTCATGACAACTGATCCAAATGATAAAGTAGTCGTTCTACCCCAGCATGAAAATATAATTGTACCCTTACAAGGTACAAATATAGTTCATACTGAAGTAGATCCTGCAAATGAGGTAGAACCTAAAAATTCTCAATCACAAGTGCCTAAGAGATCAACAAAGGAGAGAAGATCAGCCATGACAAATGACTATGTAGTATATCTCCAAGAGTATGAGTTTGACATAGGGTTAGAGGATGACCCCACATCCTTGAATGGGGTCAAACTCATTATTCACTCCACTAAATGGTCAAATGCCATGAATGATGAGTTAAAATCTATGAAGGACAATGATGTTTGGGATTTAGTAGAGTTGCCTAAAGGTAAGAAACTAATTTGTTGTAAATGGGTATTCAAACGAAGCGGGATTCGAAAGGTAATATCCGAAAGGTATAAGGGAGGTGTTGTCGCAAAGGGATTCACTCAAGAGAGGGCATTGACTATAAGACACTTTCTTTCCGGTTTTCATGAAGGATTCTTTTAAGATTACCATGGCACGGTGCCTCACTTTGAAAGTTATACCAGAGATTAAGTTATACTGATGTAGCCTTTCTTAATGATGATATTGTGGAAGAAATTTATATGGTGTAACCAGATAGTTTTGAAGTTAAAGGTGTACAACATCTAGTTTGTAGATTAAATAAATTCATTTATAGTTTAAAGCAAGCATCCCGCCAATAGTATTTGAAATTTGGTCAAGTAATATCCGGTTTTGGTTTTAAGGAAAATATAACTGATCAATGTATTTACCACAAATTTAAAGGGAGTAGATTTATATTTCTTGTGCTAGTGGATGACATTCTATTAGCAAGTAATGATATAGATCTTCTACTTGAGACCAAGAGTTTTCTTTCAAAGAATTTTGAGATGATAAATCTTGGAGACACTTCTTTTGTGAAAGACATCCAGATTCAATGTGACAGGACACATGAAATATTAGCTTTATCACAAAAAGCCTATATCGATAAGGTGCAAGATAGATATGACATGAAGAATTGCTCTTCGGTGATACGCCTGTCACTAAAGATGATAAGTTGAGTCTACTCCAATTCGCAAGAATAATCTACAGAAAAAGCAAATGAAAGACATTCCATGTGTATTGACAGTTAGAACTCTGATGTATGCTCAAGTTTGTACCTGTCTAGATATAACATATGCTGTTGGGAAACTTTGTTGGCCCAAAGGCCTTCCACCCTAGTTTTGATGATGATTAACTCATGTAGTTATGTTTACTAATAATCTTGTGATTTTAAGTTTCAGATAAATTAGCAAGATATTAGTTGGTGATTAGCTTCAACAAGGAGTTTAGAAGCTTTTCATGATGATTCCAGGGCAAAGCTTCAAGATCACACATTGCCTAGCAAATGGATGGAGTTTTGGAGCAAGTCTACTTGAAGATGAAGATCATCAAGAAGACTTAGGTATCCTAATTTAGATAGTGTGTTTTAGATTCATTTTGTAAAGCTTAGTATAGTTGATATGCTCAAGTGCACATACACACACGTTTCATGATTTGGATTTTGGTTTTCATGGATAGTAGATCAAAACAATTTACTTTATTCTTATGTATATTAGATATGTTCTAGATATACATTCATGCTTTAAACTTGCTAGACAAACTTATTTTGATATTGCTATTCATGTGTTGAAAAATCAAGTTTTGAAAAATACAAGTTTTGGTTTTTGATAAAATTGCAAGACACAAAAATGAATTGATATGTTGATATATTGTCTTGAAACTTTTATCACATGTTTATGTTTCAATGTAAAATGATAAAACAAGTTTTATGAAATTTTCAGAAAAGATAAAAGATTTTTTTCAAAAATATTTTAACATGTTTTTTCTGACCCAGATTTCTGTTCCAGGCTACAACCAGTCGACTAGTCAACCTGACCTAGTCGACTTGGGTGAAGTCGGTCGACCGGGACGGTCGACCGACGTGCACAAATCTGTGCACGTTTGGCAGCTTTGGGACGGTCGACCCGGACGGTCGACCGGATTGAGAGCAGTGCTCTCTGTTTGTTTGGGTCGACCGGGCCGGTCGACCGTGGTTGCCCAACGGTCATATTTCCGACCGTTGGCGGTCGACCGGGCCGGTCGACCGCTGCCTGTCAGAGCTGCCAGCTCAGCTCTAACGGCTAGTTTTATTTGGGGGCTATAAATACCCCATCTCTTGGGCTGTTTTGTCAAGGTTTTCAAGAAGAAAAATTTCAGTATTTCTCTAGTGTTTAAACAAGTTTTCAAAATAGTTTTTGTGCTAAAAAGATTTCATCTTTATTGTTTTGGGTTTTTGAAAAATCAAAGAAAATTAGGCTTTTGGGATATTGAATTGGCTTTCACTTTCTATCATCTACAAGAGATTTCCCAAGTTGTTTTTCTTTGTTGCTTGTTTCCAAAAACACCTAGTTTTCACACTTGAGCTATCATACTATCCTAATCTATTAGGATCTTGTTTTTGTGGAAAAAGAGAAAAAGAAAAGAGAGATTGAGTTTGTGATTTTTGGAACCACTTGTTGTAAACACCCTTATTCTTGTGTATCCCTCTTTGGTAGAGGTGATCGGGTGATTGGTTTGCTCCTCTAGTGAGAGGTGGAGTTTGGTTGTAAACCCTCTTCGGTAGAGGTGTTGGTTGTTGTATTGGCTACGGGCCTACCCCTCGGTTGTGAGGTGATTGTTTGAGAGAGGAGTTTGGTACTCCTAGTGTTGTAACAAATCCTCTTCGGTAGAGGTTCCCTCGGTGGGAGATAGTGGATTGGAAATCCTACACGGTGGTGTAGGCGGGGATGTGAGCAAGGTGCTCGAACCTCGAAACATATCTTGGCCTTTGCGATTGATCCATTGTCTCTCTATCTCTTTCTCTTATTTGTACAAAGTATCATTCATAACATCATATCATATTTGCTTGTGTTGAGCATAATTCATATTGTCATATCATATCTATTTGCTTGTGTTGTACCTTGCATATTTCATTTTGCTATATCTTGTATATGCTTGGTTGTTTGTGTGTGCCTCACTTGTACCTAATCAACAAGAGCTTCACATAGCACCTCAACTCATTCAAGGGGAATCAAGAGGAGTTAGTCCAGAGCCCTTCACGGGGAATTCGGCTACACTTGTTGATTGTATTAAGTGTGTTGCAAGATTTGCATTAGCTTCCGCATTTAGCGCACTTAGTTTTGCATTTAGTTCTAGATTAGCACTTACACCTATTCACCCCCCTCTAGGTGTTTTTCAATTGGTATCAGAGCTAGTGCTCCTGATATTAGGCTTAACATCCTAGGAGTGAGATCCATTTGATTGCTAATCTATTGTTTGCATTTGCTTGCTTACACATATAGTTTATACCATGGACTTCATGACCCCACCTAGCTTAGACCCTTCCAACATTGTTGTTTGGAATATAGGATGTCCATGTACCTAAAGACCCTAGGTTTGCTTGTCTTTCTTGCGGCTACCAAGAAATGCTATCTTGGAAATCGTAATCATATAGGGGCCAATGCACAAGCCCTTGAGGCCATTAGAAGCACATTACCTAAAGAATATCTTATACATGTTTCTAACCTTGATTCCGCTTTTGTAGTGTGGAACAAGTTGACAATAACCACCACCTCCGAGCTTCAAGTACAAATCCAAGAGGAGGAATCTAGTGGAGAATCCGATTCTCAATGCTTCATGGTCCAAGGGAATGACTCCCTTGAGGTACATTCGGAACCCCACTTAGATTGTGATGATGCTAGTTCTTCATGTGATGATATGGTAGATCCCCATGCTTTAAATGAAGAACTTTCTATTGTGTGTGAAAAGTTAATAGAAAAATATAATTTGTTGAAAAAGAAGACCTTTACTTTAAATAAAGAAAATGAAAAATTGTCTTCTAAATTCGACAAGGTTTCGCAAGAAAAAGAGGAGATTGCTAATGAGAGGGATTCATTAAAATCTCAACTTGATCTTGCACTTAAAGAAAATGAGTTTTTGAAAAACAATAATGATTGTGAGAATGTTTTGAAGAAAAATAAAGTTTTGTCTTCAAAAATTGAATTTGTTGTAAAAGAATAATACTTTGAAAATAAAAATTGATTCTATTTCAAAGGATTTAGAAATTTGTTTAAAGAAAAATGATGTTTTGCAAAATAAGATTGATGCACATGTTTGCCATGCTAGTGTAGCTTCTTCATCTAGTCTACCTAGTGCATGTACCTCTTCTTCTAGAATTAATAATGATATTTGTTTGTTAAAGAAGAGAGTAGATTGTTTGGGCTTCACTATGAGCCAATGTGCTATGAACTACACACGCTTGGAATCCTTGATTCGAAAGAAACAAGTTCCAACTTTTATGCATGCACACCCTCCACGGCATACACATACTCCACACGGACACACCCATCACAAGTATGCTCATGTGTACACTTGTACACATTGTGGACGTAAGGGCCACCTTACTAAATTTTGTTTTGATAGATTACATAATGTAAATTTAGCAAAGAAATTGTTGGGTTAGAGAAGGGACTAACCCCCATGGACCCAACAAGATGTGGGTACCAAAGACCACCCCTCCTATTATTTTTGATGTAGGTGTGGGCTCTCACATGACGTGAGAGTGATGACACCTTGGAGTGGATGCGTTCGGACTTAAAGGAAATCATTTGGATGCATCACTTTCAAGGGAAGTTTGGTGGAGAGCACCACCATGTTTTGGAGACAAGGAAAGTTGCTTCTTCGGTTTTGGTAACAATCCTTTACTCCCATTTATTGTTTACATGCTTTTAATATTCATCGTTTATAGCATGTTTTTGATGTCTATGGATTAGTATGTTCATTCCATGTTTATTAGATCCTTGACATACATGTATAGTATTTGAGACACACATGCTTATGTGAACCCATACTTAGTGTTCTCACTGTTGTTTAAGCTATAATGTACATCATGAATCTATTACATGTGAATTTACATAGTAATCATGTTTTAGTCTTATCATGATGATTTTTATCTTGTTTTTAATGCTTAATGATTTGATTACTTGTTTAGATGTTAGTTTTCATTAAGACTAGGACTTATACTTGTACATATAGTGGGCCACAAATAAATCTATATATGTTGAACTTGATTGCTTATTTGAACCCATTAGATGTGCTAGTATAGTCTAGTTTTGATGATTCATACATTTCAAACTTGTATTCCATTTTTGGATTTGTTTTATGAGTTTTCACTTCATGTATATGTTTGTATTGCCAAACTTTAAGATATACATGTATACCCCTTGAGTCATTTGCCTTTCATGCAAATCTATATATATGAACTCAATTGTGTTTAGGGATATGTATGTATACTTATTGTGTTGACAATTCATACATATACCTTGAAATGAAATGTGTTTTGATGAAGATTTATTTTTTCTTGATTTTGTGTTTAATTGTTTAACTTCATGTATATGTCTATCTTGTCCAAACTATTAGATATACATGTTTATCCTTTTTGAGCCATGTGCCTTAATGCATATATTTTGTGGACTCGTCGAGTTTTGGATATGTATGTATACTTTAGCTTGTATTAGACATACATATGCCTTGAAGATTAAATAGTTTAGATGATTTTTATGTTTTCATGTTTTCATGTTTAAGGAATATTTGAGCTTAATTGGAAATCTCATAATGCCATGTCACACATTACTTGTACACTCATCATCTTTTAAAATATTTCTCATGAGTATGTTTTTCATGAGCATGTATGAACTTTATTGAATATTGAGTGTTTTAAGTGCTATGTGATTTACATGTGTTTTATGAAAATTATTTTAGTTTATTCCTTACTTGAAGGATTTCGTACTAGTTAACAAAACTTTCCTTTTAACTAGCTACGGTATCCTTCATTTTGGTAGAGTTTTTCAAACTAAGCTTATTTTCAAATCTATTTTTGAAAACCCCTACCATCCACGGGAGGATTGGATGGGAGTCAATGCCTTGTATGTTTATATTGAAAACCATTTTAAACTTGTGCATGAGATGGGTGGATTAGTAATATGATGTATACACTTGAACTTATTGCTATGTCAATTGGTACCATTGAACTCTTTCAATTGGTATCATTTCGATCTTTTTGTATACTCATATATTTATTGTGTATGTATATTTTCAATTGGTATCATCAATTGGTGATTGGTACTCATTCTATTTCATACACATATACGTGTTTTATTTGTGCTATTATATTTCTATATCTTGAGCACAAATTTTGTTTATGCTAGAGCTTGAGCTTCAACTTTATTTCAATTGATTTAGTTTTCAATTGGTATCTTATTTCAAGCCTACGCATAGTTTTTGTTGGTATTTCATAAAGGGGGAGAAAATTCAATTTTCATATTTCAATTGGTATTTGTATTTCCACTCCCGTACTTTATGATAGAAAATAGTCATTTCAATTGTTTATATGACTTAAAAAGAAAAATACTATCTTTTGATATCAAGATATCTTATGTTTTAAATTGGTATCTAAAAATTTAGTTTAAGTAAAATACAAAAGTTTTGATTTGTATTGACTATATGCAAGGAGAGCTTAACATCTCTTCATATAGATTCATGTTGAGTGTATTGTGTATTGAAGAGCTTAACATCTCTTCTTTATGAGGTACACGTGTGTAGGGGGAGCTTCACATCTCCTCTTATTCATTACATAATGTGTGTTATGTGAATTAGGGCTTAACATCCCTCTTTCATGTAATGCATATGTGTAGGGAAGCTAACTTAGCGTCTTCCTCTTCATGAATGTATATAGCATATAACATTAATTGATTTTTATTTAATTGATATCAAGATGCTTCATTGACTTATTTTCAATTGATATCATGTTTTTAAAGTCACCCCTTATTGACTTTGTTTTTGTTTTAGACAAAAAGGGGGAGAACATTGTTTTTATTGTTTTGATTGACATAAAAAGGGAAGTAAGATTTTTACCCCTCATTATATTTATGGTTTTGATATATGTTTACCCCTTTGTTGATGATTGACAAAAAGGGGGAGAAAGATTTGAGTTTGATATATGCATAGTTAATTTTTGCATATATTAAGTTTAATATAGTTATGTTAATTGGTATCTAGAGCATGTTTTGTTTTTGAACATTGCATTGGTATCTAGAACCTTTATTGTTTATGCATATTTATGCATTCATGTTTATGAGCTTCATTGTCATATATTATTATTTATGTCTATGCATGAGTTAAGGGGGAGCTTCTTTGAAGCTTAACTTTAATCCATGCATATATAACTCCATGAGTTTTGTCATCATCAAAAAGGGGGAGATTGTTGGCCCAAAGGCCTTCCACCCTAGTTTTGATGATGATTAACTCATGTAGTTATGTTTACTAATAATCTTGTGATTTTAAGTTTCAGATCAATTAGCAAGATATTAGTTGGTGATTAGTTTCAACAAGGAGTTTAGAAGCTTTTCATGATGATTCCAGGGCCAAAACTTCAAGATCACACATTGCCTAGCCCATGGATGGAGTTTTGGAGCAAGTCTACTTGAAGATGAAGATCATCAAGAAGACTTAGGTATCCTAGTTTAGATAGTGTGTTTTAGATCCATTTGTAAAGCTTAGTATAGTTGATATGCTCAAGTGCACATACACACACGTTTCATGATTTGGATTTTGGTTTTCATGGATAGTAGATCAAAACAAGTTTACTTTATTCCTATGTATATTAGATAAGTTCTAAATATACATTCATGCTTTAAACTTGCTAGACAAACTTATTTTGATATTGCTATTCATGTGTTGAAAAATCAAGTTTTGAAAAATACAAGTTTTGGTTTTTGATAAAATTGGCAAGACACAAAAATGAATTGATATGTTGATATATTGTCTTGAAACTTTTATCACATGTTTATGTTTCAATGTAAAATGATAAAACAAGTTTTATGGAATTTTCAGAAAAGATAAAAGATTTTTTTCAAAAATATTTTAACATGTTTTTCTGACCCAGATTTCTGTTCCAGGCTTCAACCAGGCGACTAGTCAACCTGACCTAGTCGACTTGGGTGAAGTCGGTCGACCGGGACGGTCGACCGACGTGCACAAATCTGTACACGTTTGGCAGCTTTGGGACGGTCGACCCGGACGGTCGACCGGATTGAGAGCAGTGCTCTCTGTTTGTTTGGGTCGACCGGGCCGGTCGACCGTGGTTGCCCAACGGTCATATTTCCGACCGTTGGCGGTCGACCGGGCCGGTCGACCGCTGCCTGTCAGAGCTGCCAGCTCAGCTCTAACGGCTAGTTTTGTTTGGGGGCTATAAATACCCCATCTCTTGGGCTGTTTTGTCAAGGTTTTCAAGAAGAAAAATTTCAGTATTTCTCTAGTGTTTAAACAAGTTTTCAAATAGTTTTTGTGCTAAAAAGATTTCATCTTTATTGTTTTGGGTTTTTAGAAAATCAAAAAAATTAGGCTTTTGGGATATTGAATTGGCTTTCACTTTCTATCATCTACAAGAGATTTCCCAAGTAGTTTTTCTTTGTTGCTTGTTTCCAAAAACACCTAGTTTCCACACTTGAGCTATCATACTATCCTAATCTATTAGGATCTTGTTTTTGTGGAAAAAGAGAAAAAGAAAAGAGAGATTGAGTTTGTGGTTTTTGGAACCACTTGTTGTAAACACCCTTATTCTTGTTGTATCCCTCTTTGGTAGAGGTGATCGGGTGATTGGTTTGCTCCCTCTAGTGAGAGGTGGAGTTGGTTGTAAACCCTCTTCGGTAGAGGTGTTGTTGTTGTATTGGCTACGGGCCTACCCCTCGGTTGTGAGGTGGTTGTTTGAGAGAGGAGTTTGGTACTCCTAGTGTTGTAACAAATCCTCTTCGGTAGAGGTTCCCTCGGTGGGAGATAGTGGATTGGAAATCCTACACGGTGGTGTAGGCGGGGATGTACAGCAAGGTGCTCGAACCTCGAAACATATCTTGGCCTTTGCGATTGATCCATTGTCTCTCTATCTCTTTCTCTTATTTGTACAAAGCATCATTCATAACATCATATCATATTTGCTTGTGTTGAGCATAATTCATATTGTCATATCATATCTATTTGCTTGTGTTGTACCTTGCATATTTCATTTTGCTATATCTTGTATATGCTTGGTTGTTTGTGTGTGCCTCACTTGTACCTAATCAACAAGAGCTTCACATAGCACCTCAACCCATTCAAGGGGAATCAAGAGGAGTTAGTCCAGAGCCCTTCACGGGGAATTCGGCTACACTTGTTGATTGTATTAAGTGTGTTGCAAGATTTGCATTAGCTTCCGTATTTAGCGCACTTAGTTTTGCATTTAGTTCTAGATTAGTACTTACACCTATTCACCCCCCCTCTAGGTGTTTTTCAAACTTGGCAGGTATCTGTGCAATCCTGGGATTGATCACTGAAAGGTTGCCAAGAAGATAAAGGACTATATGCTTACCTACAGGAAATCTGATCAGTTGCAGCTGATTAGATACACAGATTCAGATTTTGCTAGTTGTATCAACAGTAGGAAATTCACTTCAGGTTATGTCTTCCTTATGGTAGGAGGAGCATTTTCTTGAAAAAGTGTCAAGCAGACACTTGTTGCTTCATCTACGATGGAAGCAGAGTTCCTTGCTTGTTATGAAGCTTCGAATCAAGCTATATGGCTCAGGAATTTTGTTTTCGGGCTTAGTTAGTGAATTTAGTCGAAAAGCCATTACAACTATACTGTGACAATAGAGCTGCAGAGCTTTACTGCAAAAGTGACAAGAGTTCAGAAAGGTCAAGACACATCGACATCAAATTTCTTCTCGTTAAAGATAGAGTTCGGAATAACATTGTGTCTGTTGACAATATTAATACTAGCCTTAACATTGCAGATTCACTCACTAAAGGGCTTAAAGCGTTCTTGGAGCATGTTGCTCATATGGGGATGGCTAGTCCTAATGATATCCTGGTTTAGTGGGAATGAAAAATTTTATGTAACAGACATTATTTCTAAGTGCACTTGATGTAAATTTGTTGATTCTATAATAAAGTGATAACTGTTTTCTTTAAATTTCTTTTGATTTTAATTTGCGCATTTGAGTTTGTTAGCAGTTGGACTCGTTGGAGTCATAAAGTTAGACTCGTTGGAGTCATAAAATGGAAAGTAGTTGGAATTGTACCTTATTTGGTCAGATGACATTTTCATGCCACACGTCCACATTTGATCTATGTCGTTAAGAGTTCTAAAACTTGTGATGTAGAAGGTCCTACCTCGATTATACAGAAGGTAACGACCGCCATGTTCGGTGACAGGACACTTAATAGACCAGATTGTTTTGAAACGTGATTTGTTGGCGGTTAAAGTTTTGACGTCATAAAGTTATGCATAATATTTATTCAATATGACTTGTTTGGCTCAAGTGGGAAATTGTTAGACTTATTTTATTTTAAAGTCTAATTTAATTTGGGTCTAATCAATTCAATTAGATATTTGCACTGCCCATTTTAACCTATGTTGTTTGACCCAATAAAGAATTGATCAAGCCTAAATGGTTTGGGGCTAGACACATTTGCAATTACACTTAGCCATGAGTGTTTTTAAATTAAAATGTGGGACTCATCTGCACGTGTGGAACTCATGTTATCAATCAAGGGCCTAAATCTATGATGAGTTGAATTAGGATTCCTTGATGCTATATATATCATGCGTATGGTTCTCTCTCCACCACAATGACTTACTCACTCTTTTAGAGGCCTCTCATCTCTTCTAATGATCAAGAAGAGAACTTGGAGGCTGGAGAAAAGAATCCTCTCCCTCAACTTCGGCGTCCTCGAGATCGTGCAACCTAGGGCATCTCTTTCGTGATGGAATCAAATATGCCTAAAATCCTTTTTTTTTATCATGATAAAGAGGCTATGCATGTATGAGACCTTGTATGGAATAAAATTAGATCTAACAACGGTCCCTGGCTCTCCCCCCGTCGCGCTCCCCCTCCTTCCCTGCCCCCGCCTCACCTCTACCTCCAACGTCACCCACCGCTCCGACGACTCCGTCCTCCGTACCGGAAAGGACTTCCTCAACTCCTGCTCCTCCCCTGACCCCCACCGCCCCTTCATCCACCTCTCGGATCTCAACAATGTCACCACACTATCAGATACATCATCATCATCATCATTATCCACCAATGTCGTTAAATAGTCTAAATTCTAAAACAGAACCTGTTTACAAAATTTCAATTTTCATTTAAGATTGCACCTTGAGTAAAATTCTCAAGGATTTTCTACGTTGATTCACTAAATAAGACAGATTCATTAACTTCATTAGACATTGAGGAGGAAGTTTCTATGCATGATGAGTTTGTGAATTTCAGGGTTACACTCTATGTGCATGAAGTAGTTGTTCTCTAATTTGTTATGCATTTCTGACATACTTGAGCTACTGACCTTGCGGAATGTTGTGATAGTTGTGTTTGAATAATTTGGATCTTTTATGTTATTCAATCAGTTCCTTCTTTCTTCTTCCAGTGAGAAGCTAACGCAAATTTTGTGTTACCACAATTAAAGGCTGTAAAATTGATTAGTTTTTTCCTCATTTGGAAGAAGAGCAGGAGGAAAAAGAAAGGGTATTTTAAATTTTTCTTTGAGAGTAAATGTGATTCTTGTCAAAACTGACCGAAGGGAGGTTTTCTCTCGTGACTCCTTCATAAATTTTGTCTGTTCATTCGTCTATCTTTCCGATGAGAGAAAGCGAGAGCAGTGACCGAGAGAGGGAGAAAGAGAGTCGCCAGTCACTGCCCTCTCTACTCGCTCTCTTTCCTCTACCTCTCTCCCTGCGCCTTCCTCCTTCCTCCTCTTTCTCCTTTTTCTTCTAGTAAAACTAAAGGCTTCTCACCACCTTATTCTTCCTCCTTCTCTTTTTCTTTTTCTTTATTGTTCTATCAGTTAGTTTTCACTGCCGATAAAGCAATATATTAATTAATTAATTAATGTGTGCCTTAATGAAATTTTTTGTGTGCCATTATCAGTGCCTCAAAGGAACAACAACAGCAGCTAAGCCACTTGTCCCAAGTATTTGGGTGGGCTACATGAACCAAAAGAGAATTACGCCGGATCGGACACATGGATTAGCTTTCTCTACTTATTCCTATCAAGCAATATGCCTTCACTAAGACCTTTAGTCTCTATATCTCGTCATATTATCTCCATCAATGTTTTCTTTGGTCTCCCCTGCGCTCTTTAACTTGTCCTAAATTGGTATGTTTTACTCGCCGGACTGGTTCATCTGTAGGTCAATGTCGCACATGACCAAACCTCTCATCTTCTCTTTTATAGAGGACCTATCTTAGTACCAATATTCACATTTCTTACCTTATTTCTTCACATGTTATCACACATTTAACGAAGTATGCGCATATGTGTTACACTCATCTTCGCGGCATGCAGAGAAGGCATGAGAATGCCTCAAAGGAAGCAGGGCACAAAAATTAAAGAATGGCAGAAACGAAGGAGGGGTGTGGCTTGAAAGCCGCCCTCTATTAAATAATTTCAACAAAATTTTATTCTTTGGTCATCTTTGGAGATCTCAATGGAATAAGACTCATCAACCAAAAAATCGCGAGAGAGAGAGATGGCTGAATTCATTTGACCAAATATAAATCCCTAGACTCTGAATTCAATCCTCTCAGCTCCCCTCTCTTTTATTTGGAGAGTTCCCAAATCGAGATTTTGGAGAAATTTGCGTCTTTGTTGGGTCCTCTGTGGACTTTGGAGGAAACCCAGATCCTAATATTGAAACAAGTTTGGATTGTGTGAAGTTTCTTGATGTCTTGGTAGAAAACCTAGATCGAGACGGGGATCAATTTTGAACTTTGAGGGGTCTTCTGTTTTTTTTTTTTTTTCAAAGGAGAAAACCCCCAGATTGTGTATATCGTGATTTTATGATACCCAGATCGGAATTTGGCCAGCTGGTAAGAATCCTTCTCAATTTAGATTTTTTGTCCGTCCATTTTTACTATATATAATTTTGTCATTTATTATAGCATAAATGTAGAAAAGGTAGTGAATTTTGAGTCATTTATAGTAAATTTGGAAGATGTAGAACGTGGATCTGTTGGTGAAAATGGTTATTTTGGTATCTAAACGACTTGTTCATTGTGCATTTCTATTGAATTGAACTTAGTTTTGCTCTTTGCGTGATGACTATATAGTTTCATGACTTAAAATTTATTTTGCTCAAAAGCCCAAAAGAAGATTTTAGAGATCTGTTGGTGATGGCCGGAGTGCAAGAGCAGCTTGAGATCAAGTTCCGGCTGCACGACGGGTCGGATATCGGGCCCAAGGCGTACCCGGCTGCCACCAGTGTTGCTACTCTCAAAGAAAGCATTCTTGCCGAATGGCCTAAAGGTTGGTTGGTCGGTCTGATCATGTCATATTATTGCTCTGTATGATAAATGTCAGAATTCTATGTGGATAAACATGTTCCTAGTTGTTAGATAAGATTGTTTATCGATATTTCATGAAATTGTTGGATGTTGTATTAGTTCAGTTGCGTTAAGGGAAGAGAAGGATGGTTTTCCTTTTATCTTTATTTTATTGTCGGACCTGTCATCTCTAGTATAGTAGCTTTTGAATTTTTTTTCCCAGGCTACCAATTTTTCTAGTTTTAGTTTATTTTTCTGGCTTTTTTTTTTTTTTTTTTTTTTTGACAAATTTGAAGTTTGGAGGTAAGAATGGCGATTATATATCTCTTTATGACTATCTCTATGCTTGTGAAGAAACCAGTTGACGAGTTGATAGAGTTTAATTTCTTGAGGATTTTATCCTTCCATATATGTAGTAGCCGAAGCATTTAAGTCTCATTGAAAGGAGAACACATTGTTGTCATATCAGTTACTGATCTATGTTACAGTAATAGTAGGTTTTATAGAACCTGGTTGAATTATGCTTATGTCGATATAAGATTAAGTCATTGAATATTATTTGTTAGTTCAAATCAATAATTAATGAATCTTCAGGCTGGTTTTTCTGTCTATAAAAGAAGATCCCCCTCTCACAAAGAAACTACACACACCCTAAACAATTGAGTCCCCACAAGTCCAAAAGGCGAAGCAAAACAACAGTATTCGCCATCAATCCCCACGCTGAAGAAGACTCTCCATTACCCCTTCTAAAGTCTACTGCAGCTAGCATGCACGCCGTTCCTCGTGGCCTTCATTTAAAGCAAATTTTCATCCTATGCGAGAACTGTGTTTGTTATTTCTTGATTGATACTTCTGCTTAACTAGCTTAATTAGTTGTCATGGAAAATGCATGGATTGTATGAAAAATAATCAATCCCATTTGAAATGGTTGCCAATCTCCCAATCTTTCTATTTTTATTACAAAATGATGCTTGATATTTACGTCAGTGACTCGGTGTTTAAGTGATAATTGTCCAGAAGAATCTGAGACAAACATGTTCCGAAAGCTGTCAAAATGGAGGCGAATATGTTTTAATGCATGTATGCAATAAATGGTTAGTGGCTCAACTTCTCAAAGTCTGCTTAGACAGATGGAACTTGTTTAAATGCCAGACTTGGTACCTTTTATATAGAGATGCCATAATGTAATAGCAGAATGATATTATTATTCTGGTTTGCTTGCTCGTGGTGTGAGATGATGTTTTAATAAAGCTTCCAAGTGTCAAGTGTCAACCAGAAACTTGAAGCCATCATATAGGATGATTTTCACACTTTTAAATGAGACACATTATTTCTATATTTTATCTCTTTGTAATTTTTGTTAGCTATTCCTTTCTCGATAGTGATAGCCAATTAAGAATTTTAGATAAGGGGGTGAGCTTGTTGGTGAAGCTTGTAATATCTAGCTAAAATTAATTATTGTTACAAAGTGGATATGAATGGAAATATATATCGTTTTTGTTTTTCACTTTTATACTATCATCATATTTATTTGATAAAATTGTAGTCAATTTTAATTTCTATTTCAATGTTTGCATGTATTTACTTGTATGATTTCATATTTGTCTTTTTCATTTTAGAGATCTATACCTCTTAGTTATGGTATTCAGGTCCACTGCTTCGAAACTGTAGTTCTATTGCCCTGGCTCTATTTTATGGGATTTTCTTTTATTATAGGTTGGTTATTGCCTGAACTTATGCATGTAATGATCAGGCAAATGAGAGAAAAGATATCCCCATTAATTTTATTTTCTTTTTGTTCCTTTTTGTTTACTGAATGTTGATGTGTTGAAAGTACATGTTGAGGCTATTGCCTTGGATAAGCACAGGAGCATTAGTAGAAGCCATTAAAGCTCCAGCCAGAGATTTGAGATGCAACAGATTGAAGAAATCTGTGATACCACGGAGGGGGAAGGATGTGAAACGTGTCTGTGTGATAGACAATCAGTGATAAAACTATCAAAACTACACTTCACCAATAAGTTACGATTTTTAGGTAGGACAGATTAAAATAATAGCACTAGCGGATGGAATTAACAAATAAGTTTGTGAAGGCTATGCAATTTCAATCATGAACAAAGTGAAGATAATAACTATGTTATACACACGACTTCTATGGTCAATATCAAAGGTAATGAATCACATGTGGCAGATGCACACAATCTTACAATATGTGGACAACAATAAGGCATATAAAATATTATTATTAAGACCCTACAAATAGATATCCATGATCAGGAAATCTCACTATTGAGAATCATGTTTGACCTCAGTGTTCTGCTGATATCTGTTGAGATGTGTAGGGCTGACTCTCACAACTCCAACGCTTTAAAAATGACTCGAATTGGACTCCATATGGCTGAGAAACAGTCGGAAAACTAATATGGACTGTAAACGGGTTTGGATACGGGTCGGTTTTGCCGAAGTCGGGTCAGATCTGCCGGACTAAATCTGAACCTAAATCTTCTTACTGTTGCAGATTGGGTGAGCAGAGCAAATCCGGGTCAGATTGGGTTTGGAAGTTGCAAAGCGAGACGCAGGGCACTGGCTATCTTACAGAGTGAGGTGGATCATCACAGAGGACAAGGAAGGGCTACAAGGGCTCCGCAAGGAGTAGGGGGTTGGCGATGGGTGGGATTTAGGTGAGATTAGGTGGTTGATTGTGGGATTCTGATGGAGGTGATGAGTTTTAGTGGATGTTGTCGTGTTGGTTGTTGGTTTTTAATGAGTTTTAGATCGAGGTATGATGAGTTTGTTGTTGGCGAGAGAGAAGATGAGGATGCGATGGCTGTGAGACTGTAGGCAAGAGGGGGAGAAGGGCGTAACCAAGAGGAGAGGATGGGAAGAGGGGCGCGACCGAGAGGAAAGGATGGGAAGAGGGCCGCGACTAAGAGGAAAGGACGGGGAGAGGGGTGCAGCAGGTGCAGGTGGGGAGCAGGTGGGGACAACGATCAGGGGAAGGAGAGGACGTAGTGGCGACTAGGAGAGAGGGGATGCGAACACTAGCAAGGGAAGAGAGGGAGAGGGCAACGCGACTGCTAGGGTTTCACAGAGGTGTGAGTTGATGAAGATGATGAACAATGCTGTTTGACAATTTCTGAGAATATTCAGCGAATTTTGAACAATTTTTTTGGGATAAGGGTTGTTAGGAGTTCACCCTCTTAAATTAGGATTTCTTAGGAGTTCACTCTCGTAGAATAAGGTTACTTAGGGTTTCACACACCTGAAGGGAGTTTAAAAAAAGGATAAAATCACTCAATTGTTTAGTGAAATAATTTTGCCTTCATTAATTTTATTAAATAGAGAAGAGAATTTTAAATGCACTTTACATAAATAAAGAAAGTTCTCAGAACCAATATTGGACCAAAACTACTAAATAAAAGAAAGAATAATCAACTCAAATAAAATAAAAGAAGAGTACACCCAAACTTAATCCTAATCAGCTAATCGAAATACATGGATGCGATGGGTTTTCTCCTACGCATGCACGCCAGGGACGCGACTGTATGTCCTCATCAAGGAACAACTTCCTATGTTTGCAGTTTTACTCTAGATGATTTGGATAAGACCAGTTTTGAAAAGGGATTTGCCTGGTGAAATCCAATATTTGTCATGGGTATAATCAGTGTTCTAAAAATTGAATTAATCGGCCAATTAATCCTAATCGTTGGCAACCTGCGTAATATTATATTCAATGCTCTGATTATGCGATCGAGCGCTTAATCGAGTCCAAAATGATTAATTTAATCGGGTCTAAAATGATTAAGCGCCAGATTAATCTGTTATTTATTAAATAGTAGATGAGTTATAATATTTTATATTGTATATTTTACATAAAGTGATACTTATGTTTTATTATTTTTGATTATTTTTGGTTATGAGATTGAGCGTGTAACTCTTTTTTCAAATAAGATTTTGAGTGTGAAACCATTATCTTAGTTTATCCCCCACCTTAAATCTTAACTATTCCTCAAATCCCAACCACAAAATTTCAACCTCAACCACAATTCAAATCTCAACCATATGCATAAAGAAAATAGAGAAAATAAAAAAAAGAAACTCTTTCCCTTCCCTCCCCTACGTGACCCACCACCACCTCCCCTTCTTTTCCTTCTTCCTCTGTTTCTTCTCCCTGCAGCCAACCAACGACAACACACAAAAACCCATCAAATCTCCAACTCCCTCGTCTCTCTCCCCCCCTATGCATCACGAACCCAACCCATCTCTTCTTCATCCAAGCCCAAGTTCCAGCACCAGAGATCTCGCCTCCATCTTGTCTTTGTGACTCCAATCGGCCGGCTGACAGCCCCACCATCTCCTTCCCTCAGCCGCCACCAGCGAGCATCACCACCAACGTCTTCTTCATCACCTCTCCGTGAAGGTCAACTCCCGAGCTCGAAGCGAGCCTGCTCCCTCCTCGCCGCCAAGATAATTTCACGTCCGAGCTCCATCAGAACCAGCCGGCGTCGCCCTCATACTCGTGTCACGCCCGCCACCACAACCCTTAGGCTGAGTCTCTCTCTCCCTCGTGCTCAATCCTGAGCATTGCTAACAGCAGCTCAGGCCCGCCCAGCACCAGCTGAGCTTGCCCAGGTCGACGACCAGACAACTAACCTGCACCAAGCCTGTCGTGTCCTGCCTCTTGTTGAATCAATTCCCGCCCGTGCCCAGTCTCTCGCGAACCAGCCTACAACCAGTATTTTAAATATCAGATATTGGCGATATATCGATCAACAAAATTATATACTGGATACCGGATAGTGGGTGATATATCGTGATATGATACTAAATACCGGACGTTAAATCGGATGTCATACCAGATAAAGAATATGCATGTGATTGCCTACATAAATCATATGAAACTACTTAAAGTAAATTTATGGTCATAAACTTATATGAGATACTTTTTCTAGAAGCTCCTCAAATGTGTTTATAGAAGCTCTTATATGCGTCACGTGGCGATATATTAGATATTTTTATCTCGGATATCGGCTGATATATCGGCCACGTGGAGATATACCAGCTCATATTGGTTCAAAATGATATCTGATAAAATTTTACACTTATCATATCGTTTTAGATAAAATACTGATATATCGGCCGATAAAACAATGCCTGCAACACATCAGCAACAACAACTACGTCAGCACCAGTCAACACTACACGAGCTACAACAAGAACTAGTAGAAGTGACATCACACGAACCTGAGAACGAGCTTCTTAGTGTTTAAATTCTATTTCATCAGTTGAATTATTAGTTGGATTATGCTATAATTTTATCTCTAAATTATTATCAACATTTCCTTTTGCCCACTATAATTGTGGGATCATGTATTATCCTGCTTATGCTTGTTATCTGTTGATCTCAATATTACAAATGGGATTGTCTCATTATAACTGAACATTGTATTTGCTTTCTCAAGATTAGAATATCTAACTATACATGCAAGCATTGTTAAAAATCATCTTGTTACATCATCAATTTTAATTAATTTTCTACCGAAGATCATAATTTTGATGAAACATTGTTAAATTCAGGTTTATCGCTGACATATCACACGGCAGAATCCCCGTTTCACATCAAAATGATTTTGATCAGTTATGTGGTCAGAATTTCAATCCAAGTCATGACTTCATATCATACTTGGATGTAATACTTTATTTTGTAAAAAGGACAGAATTAATAGCAAATAACGAAAATCTTCGAAATATTTACTTAATTAGTGTAGTAAGTGTGCGGAATGAATACAATTCTGACACGAAATATTTGTTGTGTTGTTTCATTTTTAGTTTCGAAATGCACTATTGTATTTATAGTTTGTTGGTTTACTTGTTTTTTCATTGGGAATCTAATTACTTGGTGAGTAATTGATAAATGATTGAGTTCTTGAAATTATGAGCTTTACATATGCCTGTGTAGTAGTTCCCAACAATGGGGTGCTGTCATGGAAAATTCATATTACCTCGTATTCACTCTTTCATTTGGCTCTCTCTATACATCATTCTGATCCCACGGCATTCTCTATTCTGCCTATTTACACTTCTTGAAATGGTTTTTCGATGACAGAGAAAGAAAATGCACCAAAGTCAGTGAATGATGTTAAGTTGATTAATGGAGGGAAGATATTGGAGAACAATAAAACATTGGGAGAGTGCAAGAGCCCTATATGTGATCTCTCTGGAGCAATTACAACTATGCATGTTGTTGTCCGCGCTCCCTCAGAAAAAGGCACTGGTAAATATCAGCGGCATCCTTTAAATCATATTGCCAATTTTCCCCCTATTTATAATAAGCCTCACCGTTGAATCATATATGCAATTAATTGTTGTATCCTGATTTTTTTTTTCTTTCTTTCTTTTGTTTTATGATTAGGAACAGAGAAGAAAACACCAAATACACCAAAGAAAACAAATGCGGCTGTGTTATCTTATGATTTGCTTATTTAAAGAGTAGAAGCTGCATAATCAGTCGGGATGCTGAAGCAATTGCTGTTTGCTGACTTTCTACCTTGGGGCATATTGAGCTGGAAATTCTGTTTGTGATCAGGCTGCTAGAAATTTTGTTTTTCCTCTTCGACTTTCTTGGATCTGGCATTCGCAATATTGCTAGTCTTTTGTAAGCCTGCTTAAAGTGTTTGAGGGATTTTTTAAGGAATGTGTTCAGAGAGTTTTTACATGAATCCTTTTTCTGTTAAGGCTACTGTTATTGGTCTGTATATTTGGTACTTCAAATTACTAATTCCTATAGTGGGATTGTATATGTTGCAGTAATTATCTAGCATTTTTTGCAGAATGCTGAATATTTTTATTGCTGGCAAAAGAATTTGATCAAGCAAGTGGTTATTTCTTGTGGTAGTGTTTGAATATTTTGGTCTGAATTGATGATGTGAAAAATGAAGACATTGAGTCAGTAAAATACTATCAAATTTATGCAATATTTGGTTTTCAGCTTGGTTAAAGATTTTAGGTAAAGATTTTGTTGCTGTAGTTGCTTGGACTTATTATTAATCAAAATTATTATCTTTTAAGTCCATGAATTATCTTAGAAAACAAAAAATAAAATAATTTCCACTGAAATAAATAGATCGCTTGACAACAATCAAAATAAACCAACAAATAGTTCAAATTATTAAAATTCGTAAGAAATAGCAAAAGAACTAAGTGGCTCCTGAAAATGCATCCAGCCCATTTTGGAATCTGAAAACATAACAATCACCAATTAAGCATGGTTATCATCTGCACCAAAGTTCTGTTGCACATAGAAAGAATCCCTATTGTCTTTGCCTCAATGATCTTGTAATCGTCTTACTGTTTCTCTCTCTGTCTGCCCATTTACTTTGCATGATTCCCTATCTTTTTAAGCATGATATTTTCAACTCATGCAACATCAATTTTATATGTCGAGAAGATTACTGACTATAAAATGCAATTAGTGGTGCGAAATTGATATGCTCTGAAATCAATTGTTGCGAATTTGATATGCTCTAATACCAATTGTTGTGACTCCCAGAATCGACGTTAGCGGAACTTGGTTATATGAACAATACTTGAAAAAGAAAATCTTGATGTAAAGCAAACTAGCAATACCTAAACAAAAGAGTAATAAAGAAAGAACATAAGGGTTTAATGTGGTTCGGCCCAAACTTGGCCTACGTCCTCGGAGAGAAAACTTGAGAGAGATTTATTAATAGACTTGGTACAAAGAGATCTAATAATTCTCTTGATGCAACAAGAGTATTCACCTTCCACTTGAATCTAACCCTAAATTACAAGAGTATTTATTACCTTCTCTCTATGCACCTACAACTTGCTCCTCTCTTTTTTGGCTTCCTCTGATCTCCTTTACTTGAGATTCTCTATTGTAAAAACTCCTTGAGATTTGTTTAGTTAAGACAATTACAATGCTTGGTTACAACCTTTATTTATAGGATTTTATAATACAACTCCTATTTGGACTATGAGATGATCTTGGCCTTTGGATGGTTGAAGAAAATTGATCAATCCTTTTAGGAATTGATCTCCTTGATCTAGAAAGATTCTAAACCTTTTAATCTTTACAAACAGACCTTCATTGAATAGGAATTAAATTCTATTCATACTCCTCCTGAAAAGGAAACTCGCAATCGCCTAACAAGAACTGCTTCATCTTAATTTGCTTCTTTTGTTTCACGCCATCATCTTCTCCAACTCAATTGGTTTTTCTTGTACCCTCATCTCTTCTTGAAAAACAAAACAAAATCCTAACAATCTCCGCCTTGACTTGTTTTTCAAGCCTTTAGCAAAACAATTTGAGATTTCTGATTAATACCTTAATTCTTTCCTTGGTTGTAATCGTACCGTGAAGCCTTTAACTCTTGCCCTCTCTCCCTGGGGCCTTTGGCTGATTTTTGACCATGGCTTAGGCTATCTCAGGCCTTGCCCGAGTGCACCCTTTCTCTTCCCGCAACACTTTGATCCGGTTCACGTCCCGTTGCAGTGTTCCTTGAAGCTCCACCTCGCGATGACTCCCTTCTAAGCTTATCCTGAAAACTCCACCTCAAACTGAGTTTCCTTCCTTCAGTTTGTATAATCCTCCATACTTCTCTCATTCTAGGATTACCCTGTCTGCTTGGCTGACTGTGATGACGCCTTGTTGCACGTGTATCCGACATTCTTCTTCGTCGAGCACATTTATGGATATTAAGTTATACCGTGCCTCTGGGATATACCGGACCGCCTCTAGAGCACGCACTGTCCCATCACTTCCTGTAACTTTGACTGTTCCAGTTCCGATGACCTCATAAGCTGAGCCATCCACCATCTTAACAATCCCTTCCTCCTTTGCAACTAAAGAGTTATTGAACAGCTCTTTTTGGAAACATACATGAACCGTACTACCTGAATAAAATATCCAGCCTTTACCTTGAGAAGTGTTCTCTTCGTAAGAAGCCATTAATATTTCGGTGTCATCTACACCGTTTGCTATGTCTGCCTCCTCAGCTTGCCCCTTCTTCTTCAGCCACTTTAGCCGATGCTTGCAGTCATTCTTCCAATGACCTTCCATGTGACAAAAGTGACACGTTTTTTATGAGCTTGGACCTTTTCTTCCTTCTCCTCTTCCTTTCCTTCTCGTGACCACCAAATCTGATCCTGTCTGCTCCTCTTGATTTGGCCTTTTCCTAATCTCATTAGATAAGAGTTGACATGACCTCCTCCAAGATGAGAGTTTCTTTACTGTAGAGTATGGTGGTGACGAAATGATCATATGACTTTGGAAGAGACTGAGAAGTATCAACGCCTTGTCCTCCTCGTCGATCTTGACATCAACAGTTAGAAGCTCGCTAATGACCTTATTGAAGAAGTTTAGATGCTCCAACACTGCCGACCCTTCCTGTAACACCCCGCTCCCGGAATACGTACTTAGTTGCGTATTCAGATTTTTTGATAGTATTTTTCGATTTACTTCCCGTATTTGTTTTGTATTGTGAATTATTTATATGATCGTTTTGTCTTGGATCCGGATTCACGGACTCAGAGTCAGCCCTAGTCTGAACCGAGAACCCAATCCTAGTGAATTGCTCGATTTGGTCTTTTCGCTATTCCGATTTGACCGATTTCAGTTTTAAACATCGTTTTCCAATATTTTAGATTTTCTATGATTTTCTGGAATTTTTCTGAATTAAGTTGTAAATCTTCAAAACCGGTGTCGGCTAGTGCCGCTGACCGATTCGCGGATTTTTAATTTATAAATGGACTTGAATTTCACGAAACGGCTTTCTCATAACTTCTTAAAATCATATTCTCTATCTAAATACTTTTTCTGAGAATTTTCTGAATTTATCAAAAAATCCGGCCAACCCGGTATAGACCGATATTAACGGTTGACTTTATGATTTTTATTTTGAAAATGGGATTGAATTTCTGAAAACCGATTTCACCAAAAATTTTTATATAATATTTATTATTTTTGAGAATTTTTGGAAAGCTTTCCGAGTTACTTTTTTTTTTGGGTTTTTCTTAAGTTTTCGGTGTTTTCCCAGATACTGGAATTTTATCCAGATATTTTACTCTTTTTTCATTTTTCCTTCTTCTCGCTAAACGCGAGTTCCACCAACTCGGATTCAGCTTTTAATGCAGAGATCCTCTCCTTACTGCATTTAATGCACTTCAGATCAACTTCCAATCAAGTCATTATGACTTTATCTCTCCTTGTTAAACGCAACTTTCACATTTTACTAGACGCAGCTTTTATCTCCGCGTCTAGCTTGTTTGCCCAGACGCGGATTTCACCTCTTGGGGACGCAGCCATTTATTAGGAGACGCAAGTCTATTAAATCCAAGCATTCCCTGGCAACATCATTATTATATTCATTTCCTTACCTTTATAAATACCCCACTCCCTCTCTCTCTTTGATTATTTCTCTCCTCCTTCCTTTAGCAGCCAACAGAGAGCAATTGGCAGCCATAGCCTTGCCTTGGCCGGCCACTTCCCCACCACCTTCACCTTCCATTTCCACCACCATTTCTTCCACCAATACCACCACCTTTTTCTCCTCCATCTCCTCCTCCATTCCAACAACAACAATAACCATAACACCATCTACAATACCTTCTTTTTCCTCTATATTTCACCAAGATAATCCATTTTCACCACCACCTTCTCCACCATCTCCACCACCACATACACCACCTTAGCCACCAACGACCATGCCATCTTCCTCTCCTCGTCGTGCTCTTCCCGACGAGCTATTGCTTCGCTCTTCGAAGCACCATTTCTAAAACTTCAATCTCCCATTTTTAACTAGACTTGCACCCCTCTAGATTTCTTGGACTTGGAGCCTTGGCCGCCTTTTCCGGCCAACTCCGGCCATCTCCGGCCGCTGCCAGTGACCGCCGGCCATCGCCGGCCATCCTCCCTTTTCCTTTTTCATTCTTTCCTTCTTTCATTCATTCTTTCCTTCTTTCTTCATTTTCCTTTTTTCTTTCTTTCTTTCTTTTCTTTCCTTTAATTTTCATCCTTGCATCCCTCATTCCCTGCGTCCCACTCTATCCCTGCGTCTCTCTCATTTCTCCCTGTCTCTCTCTTTCTCACTGTTAATTGCTAGACGCGGATCTCGCCCCCGCGTCTAGGCAATCCCTTAACTCGGCCTTCGCGTTCTTGTATCGACGCAACGCGGAGTCCAGGCCCGCGTCTGTGTCCTTCTCGTGTTAACACGACGCGGAGCCCATGCCCGCGTCTGTATTCTTTTCGTGCTAAACGCGACGCAGAACCCACATCCGCGTCCGCGTTCTCCTCGCGACCTGACTTGAGCACAGATCCCGCATTTGTGACATCTCCGCAGCGCGTCTCCCGCATCTGCGATTCCCGCGTCCCTATTCTCTCTCCTCCCTTATATTTTAAACGCATTGACGCGTTGATTCCCTGGATTCCAGAGCTTGAGATTTCACAGTGTTTTCCTGAATTTTAGGCGAGTGTTCTCGCTTTCTCATTGGACTTTCCCGCATCGTCTGGTTGACTTGCATAACATTATGTATTTATATCGGTGTCCTCGTTTAGTATTGTGATGTACATACTTGTTATATTAACTGTTGACATACACCTGTCTGTATCATACTTGACAACTGACGTGTTACCACCTGACATGACTTTCTACCTAGCATATGTTTTACCACCTGCTTCTTGACACGTTGATACTTGAACCCCTGAAATAGGGAGGCTCCTGACTTTACTCCTGTTGATCCCCGTAATGGGATAACCATGAATATAAGATTACTATAAATACTCTGTGGACATTATTACTGGATAAATTATTATAAGTAGACAACTTGTACCTGGTTTGGGGGAAACTGATGGGCCCTGATTAATCATGTTTATGGTGGTCTTATCGAGCCGCGCGTGGCCACATACTTGAGGGATCACCTGGCGACCACCAGGGATTCCGTGGGGTGTGCTGGCACCCCTACTCCTGATTATTCCTGCCGGGTATGCACACGCCCTAGGCCTATTTCTATGGGATCTGCGATACTCTATTCCTGTTCGGGCGTCCATAAGTCCCGGTACCTAGCGGTACGTTCCGGCTCAGCACCGGATACTCCTGAACCGTTGTCCCGGGCATGTACGGGGCCCATCCGAAACATGATTCATCGAACTTTATCAGTTTCCAAATAACTTGCTATATAAGTTGCGAGTGGAAGTATGTGGAATGGGACACATACTGAAGCCTGGAACTTAGACGGCTCCAATTATAATAAGATGCTAATATGCAATTTGATGTGTCGTTTTGTAACTCGGGTTGTATGTGCTTGGATTATGGTGACATGGGATAAAGGTATATAGATGGGGGTTTCCTTGTTTGGATTATTCCTTGAGGTACTAGTCTCATGGGGCCGTGACCTAAGCTTGTACAATCGTTTTGCTCGTAATCGGTTTTATTCGGTTTTATCGATTTTTATCTGTTTTATGTTAGTTTAGGAGATATCTGGTGTTGCCCTATCTACTTTACTTCTCATTTTTTTACCTTCTCTTATCTTATCATACATGAGTAGTTCCTGCTTGATATCACTTGTTTTTATATCTACTGGCTCCTGCATGCTTACCTATGCTCGCCACTTGGCATTCGTATCACCACTCGCCTGGGGAGTTCTATCTGACTCCCCTGGATTCTCATGTCCAGGTCCTGGAGCTTGAAGCATGTCAGAGCTTGGAACTTGTAGAGTCCCGATTGCTGATCTGAATGGCGCAGCGGTAGCGTGGATCTCCAGCAGACCGCCCAGGGCTCTATCCTTCCAGGCCCCCTGTGCGCCTCTCGAGTTTTCCTTTTGTAAACTCGTAAGTGCCTTTTATACTGTTCATTCTTGTACATCTCTTTGTAATCTCGCAATTGCGCATATCAGTGATGTAATATTCATGTAATATTGGGTCACCTCTGATGATAACTTTGTAATTGTACTCATATGTTGGAATGTATAATGCACCACTTGCTTCCGTACTCTGATTCTTGCCTGTACTGATTGCTTAGCGTATATACGTGAGGGTATTTCTGACCTGCGTATATACGTCGCAGTAACGTCTCCGTACCCGCCGGATCGGGGCGTTACAGGGTGGTATCAGAGCCTAGGTTCTCGCATCCTCAGTACGTCCAGACGGCAAATTAATGGTAAAGAAATTTGCAACTGGAATGCATGAGTCCTGGTTATACAGTCCAACTACAAGTACAGAGTTATCTATTCTATCTTGATCATTCTTCCTTTGATTCTTAATCTCTTCCATCTTTCCCCTGTTTTGGTTTTTTTGAAGCCTTTATACCAACTTAAGATATGGATATACTAGAGAGGTAGCGGCTGGTTCTGAGTGAAGCTATTATGTGATCTCTTCGGCCAATTCTATGTAGTTCGGGTATTCTCAGAATGGATCTGCTACCGGGTAATCTTTCAGAAGTCAGTAATCAGGATGCAGATATTCTCTATTCTTGTATTATTAGGGTTTTCTTTATCTTCAGTATTCTGGCTCATTCTCAGAGTGACAGGAAGTATGCAGTACAACAGGAATTCTATTGCAAAGTTGTATTCGGCATTATTTGAAGATTTATACAACCGGAAGTGCGGAAGGTGTCTATATTCGGATTATTGTTCAGTCAACTTGAGAGCCCTACCTATAGTGCTTCATATCTTAAATGGTATAATTTCCACCCATGTCCCCTTTGTGTTCATTTTACCCCTTATCGAAATTGCGAGGACGCAATTTTTTGTAAGGTGGATGGAATGTAACACCCTGCTCCCGGAATACGTACTTAGTTGCGTATTCAGATTTTTTGATAGTATTTTTCAATTACTTCCTGTATTTGTTTTGTATTGTGAATTATTTATATGATCGTTTTGTCTTGGATCCGGATTCACGGACTCAGAGTCAGCCCTAGTCTGAACCGAGAACCAATCCTAGTGAATTGCTCGATTTGGTCTTTTCGCTATTCCGATTTGACCTATTTCAGTTTTAAACATCGTTTTCCAATATTTTAGATTTTCTATGATTTTCTGGAATTTTTCTAAATTAAGTTGTAAATCTTCAAACCGGTGTCGGCTAGTGCCGCTGACCGATTCCCGGATTTTTAATTTATAAACGGAGTTGAATTTAACAAAACGGCTTTCT
This sequence comes from Agave tequilana, assembly GCA_038442645.1. Classification (NCBI taxonomy): domain Eukaryota; kingdom Viridiplantae; phylum Streptophyta; class Magnoliopsida; order Asparagales; family Asparagaceae; genus Agave; species Agave tequilana. The sequence continues at coordinate 33,791 of JAVJIF010023418.1, forward strand.
CATAACTTCTTAAAATCATATTCTCTATCTAAATACTTTTTCTGAGAATTTTCTGAATTTATCAAAAAATCCGGCCAACCCGGTATAGACCGATATTGACGGTTGACTTTATGATTTTTATTTTGAAAATGGGATTGAATTTCTGAAAACCGATTTCATCAAAAATTTTTATATAATATTTATTATTTTTGAGAATTTTTGGAAAGCTTTCCGAGTTACTTTATTTTTTGGGCTTTTCTTAAGTTTTCGGTATTTTCCCAGATACTGGAATTTTATCCAGATATTTTACTCTTTTTCCATTTTTCCCTCTTCTCGCTAAACTCGAGTTCCACCAACTCGGATTCAGCTTTTAATGTAGAGATCCTCTCCTTACTGCATTTAATGCACTTCAGATCACTTCCAATCAAGTCATTATGACTTTATCTCTCCTTGTTAACCGCAACTTTCACATTTTACTGGACGCAACTTTTATCTCCGCGTCTAACTTGTTTGCCCAGACGCGGATTTCACCTCTTGGGGACGCAGCCATTTATTAGGAGACGCAAGTCTATTAAATCCAAAGCATTCCCTGGCAACATCATTATTATATTCATTTCCTTACCTTTATAAATACCCCACTCCCTCTCTCTCTTTGATTATTTCTCTCCTCCTTCCTTTAGCAGCCAACAGAGAGCAATTGGCAGCCATAGCCTTGCCTTGACCGGCCACTTCCCCACCACCTTCACCTTCCATTTCCACCACCATTTCTTCCACCAATACCACCACCTTTTTCTCCTCCATCTCCTCCTCCATTCCAACAACAACAACAACCATAACACCATCTACAATACCTTCTTTTTCCTCCATATTTCACCAAGATAATCCATTTTCACCACCACCTTCTCCACCATCTCCACCACCACATACACCACCTTAGCCACCAACAACCATGCCATCTTCCTCTCCTCGTCGTGCTCTTCCCGACGAGCTATTGCTTCGCTCTCCGAAGCACCATTTCTAAAACTTCAATCTCCCATTTTTAACTAGACTTGCACCCCTCTAGATTTCTTGGACTTGGAGCCTTGGCCGCCTTTTTCGGCCAACTCCGGCCATCTCCGGCCGCCGCCGGTGACCGCCGGCCATCCTCCCTTTTCCTTTTCATTCTTTCCTTCTTTCATTCATTCTTTCCTTCTTTCTTCATTTTCCTTTTTTCTTTCTTTCTTTCTTTTCTTTCCTTTAATTTTCATCCTTGCATCCCTCATTCCCTGCGTCCCACTCTATCCCTGCGTCTCTCTCATTTCTCCATGTCTCTCTTTCTCACTGTTAATTGCTAGACGCGGATCTCGCCCCCGCGTCTAGGCAATCCCTTAACTCGGCCTTCGCGTTCTTGTATCGACGCAACGCGGAGTCCAGGCCCGCGTCTGTATCCTTCTCGTGTTAACACGACGCGGAGCCCATGCCCGCGTCTGTGTTCTTCTCGTGCTAAACGCGACGCAGAACCCACATCCGCGTCCGCGTTCTCCTCGCGACCTGACTTGAGCACAGATCCCGCGTTTGTAACATCTCCGTAGTGCGTCTCCCGCGTCTGCGATTCCCGCGTCCCTATTCTCTCTCCTCCCTTATATTTTAAACGCATTGACGCGTTGATTCCCTGGATTCCAGAGCTTGGGATTTCACAGTGTTTTCCTGAATTTTAGGCGAGTGTTCTCGCTTTCTCATTGGACTTTCCCGCATCGTCGGGTTGACTTGCATAACATTATGTATTTATATCGGTGTCCTCGTTTGGTATTGTGATGTACATACTTGTTATATTAACTGTTGACATACACCTGTCTGTATCATACTTGACAACTGACGTGTTACCACCTGACATGACTTTCTACCTAACATATGTTTTACCACCTGCTTCTTGACACGTTGATACTTGAACCCCTGAAATAGGGAGGCTCCTGACTTTACTCCTGTTGATCCCCGTAATGGGATAACCAAAAATATAAGATTACTATAAATACTCTGTAGACATTATTACTGGATAAATTATTATAAGTAGACAACTTGTACCTGGTTTGGGGAAACTGATGGGCCCTGATTAATCATGTTTATGGTAGTCTTATCGAGCCGCGCGTGGCCACATACTTGAGGGATCACCTGGCGGCCACCAGGGATTCCGTGGGGTGTGCTGGCACCCCTACTCCTGATTATTCCTGCCGGGTATGCACACGCCCTGGGCCTATTTCTATGGGATCTGCGATACTCTATTCCTGTTCGGGCGTCCATAAGTCCCGGTACCTAGCGGTACGTTCCGGCTCAGCACCGGATACTCCTGAACCGTTGTCCCGGGCATGTACGGGGCCCATCCGAAACATGATTCATCGAACTTTATCAGTTTCCAAATAACTTGCTATATAAGTTGCGAGTGGAAGTATGTGGAATGGGACACATACTGAAGCCTGGAACTTAGACGGCTCCAATTATAATAAGATGCTAATATACAATTTGATGTGCCGTTTTGTAACTCGGGTTGTATGTGCTTGGATTATGGTGACAAGGGATAAAGGTATATAGATGAGGGTTTCCTTATTTGGATTATTCCTTCGAGGTACTAGTCTCATGGGGCCGTGACCTAAGCTTGTACAATCGGTTTTGCTCGTAATCAGTTTTATTCGGTTTTATCGATTTTTATCTGTTTTATGTTAGTTTAGGAGATATCTGGTGTTGCCTATCTACTTTACTTCTCATTTTTTACCTTCTCTTATCTTATCATACCATGAGTAGTTCCTGCTTGATATTACTTGTTTTATATCTACTGGCTCCTGCATGCTTACCTATGCTCGCCACTTGGCATTCATATCACCACTCGCCTGGGGAGTTCTATCTGACTCCCCTGGATTCTCATGTCCAGGTCCTGGAGCTTGAAGCATGTCAGAGCTTGGAACTTGTAGAGTCCCGGTTGCTGATCTGAATGGCGCAGCGGTAGCGTGGATCTCCAGCAGACCGCCCAGGGCTCTATCCTTCCAGGCCCCCTGTGCGCCTCTCGAGTTTTTCTTTTGTAAACTCGTGAGTGCCTTTTATACTGTTCATTCTTGTACATCTCTTTGTAATCTCGCAATTGCGCATATCAGTGATGTAATATTCATGTAATATTGGGTCACCTCTGGTGATAACTTTGTAATTGTACTCATATGTTGGAATGTATAATGCATCACTTACTTCCGTACTCTGATTCTTACCTGTACTGATTGCTTAGCGTATATACGTGAGAGTATTTCTGACCTGCGTATATACGTCGCAGTAACGTCTCCGTACCCGCCGGATCGGGGCGTTACACTTCCTTCATGCGTAGCCCATATAGTTGTTTCTTGAGATACAGCTTGTTGGAGAGGCTTTTTGTTATATACAATGTTTCTAATTTTTACCACAATCCTGTAGCCATTCTTCATCAACATGTTATACATAACCTCATCTGTGAGACATAGTTGGATCCTACTTGCCGCCTTTAAATCCATCTCCTTCCAATTCTCGTTTGACATACCTATAGGTTTTGCTGACTAACCTGTAAGATCTTGTGAAGACCTTTTTGCACCAGCAACGCCTTCACCCTCTTTTGCCATAGCCGAAGTTTCCTTTATCATTGAACTTCTCGACCTTGAACTTTATCGTAGAATTTTCTATCCTCAACATATTACCCTTCGTTAACTTTTAACTCTGGTACCAATTGTTGCGAATTAATATGGTCTGATACCAATTGTTGCGAAATTGATATGCTCTGATACCAAATATGTAACTTTCAGGATTAATGTTAGCGGAACTTGACAATGTGAACAGTACTTGCAAAAGAAAAGCTTGATGTAAAGCAAACTAACAATACCTAGACAAAAGAGTAATAAAGAAAGAACACAAATATTTAACGTGATTCGGCCCAAACTTGGCCTACGTCCACGGGGAGAAAACTTGAGAGAGCTTTATTAATAGATTTGGTACAAAGAGATCTAAACTTCCTCTTGATGCAATAAGAGTATTCACCTTCCACTTGAATCTAACCCTAATTACAAAAGTATTATCTCCTCTCTATGCACCTTCAACTTACTACTCTCTTTCTTGGCTTCCTTTGGTCTCTTTACTTGAGATTCTCTATTGTACAAACTCTTTGAGACTTATTTGGTTGAGGCAATTACAATGCTTAGTTACAAGCTTTATTTATAGGATTTTATAATACACTCCTATTTGGACTGTGAGATGGTCTTAGCCTTTGGATGATTGAATAATCTTGATCAATTTTTTTAGGAATTAATCTCCTTAACCTACCAGGATTCTAAACCTTTTAATCTTTAGAAACATACCTTCACTTAATAGGAATTAAATCCTATTTATACTCCTCCTGAAAAGGAAACTCGCAATCGTCTGAAAAGGAAATTGCTTCATCTTAATTTGCCTCCCATCGTCTTCTCCAACTCAATTGGATTTTCTTGAACCATCATCTCTTCTTGAAAAATAAGGCAAAATCCTAACAAATAGTATAACTGCAAAAACTTTATTTCGCTTGATGGTTTCAATTGATAAATCAAATTTCAGTAGAACATTAAGTTCAATAACCATAAAAGTTACTCTCAGAAATTAGAAGAAATATTAGAGGAAATTGAAGGAATATACAGACGTAACACGAGAGAGTCCAAGTGTGAGCGAGAATGAGAGAGCACTCTTAATTTTCTGAGCTATTTATCTTGTTAGCTTCCACAAGCTCCCGATTCACTTTAATTATTATACGTCGAGATGATCACTAATTATAAGATACAAATAATAATATATTGTAATAAGTTTAATTTTTCAGATGGTTTCAACTGATAAATCAAATTTGATCTGATTGCGCAAATGGAAAGATTTTCAATAAAAAACTGCTATATTCATTTTTAAAAGAGAAAAAAAAATCTTTGTATCTCAACAAAATTGATTGGTAAGATTGGTTACTTAAAGAGAAAAAAAATCTATGTATTTCAAATTTTCAATATGTTGATTTTTGAGGGAAATCCTTACATTTCTTTCAGAATTGTGCACAAGAAGAGATTTTCGCTGAGAGAGAAAATACACTATCTTCTCTTAACATGAAAAATTTTTAATTAAAAGGAAAAAAATCTATGTATTTCAATAAATTGGTTGGCTCAAATGCTGGGAAATTATTAGTACAAACAGTTGATGGTGCTACCGGCTTACTTGTGAGTCAAAAGGCATCCAAAGTCAAAGTCCAAAATAGAAAAGAAAGAAAACTAATTCCCGTCGAGATAAATAGATATCACTTAACCACAAATAGAAATGAAGTAAATCAAGAATCCAAATTATTAAAAATTCCTAAGAAATAACAAAGAAACAACCACAACATTGTTGGGGCTGGAGCATGCCAAGAACACAAACTCTAGATCACAAACACATAATAAGAGAGCAGGACCAAGATTTACGAGGTGCGGTAAGATACCTATGTCTTCTAGGCAGAAGAGAGATCCATTGATGATTTACATAAGATTATAAGAGGATTACACTTGGTTCACTCAAGAATACTCAGAAATTCACAACCCCTAAAATGGGTTTACATCCTCTATTTATAGGGAGGAGAAGAAACCCCCAAAATCCACAGCAGTTCGGGTCCAGAATCACTTCTGACCTGACTGTCAATCGACTGGCCAGTCGATCGACCCAAGTGTGCGGTCGATCGCACAAAGTCCTGCAATATTGCAGGACTGGATTTGTCGATCGACCGACTGGTCGACCAAACGGCTGGGTTCTTTTCTCTCTATCAACTTCAGTTGACGGAGCGGTCGACTGATCCAAGCCTTGTGCATGACGGTCGATCGGGCGGTCTACCAACGTCCTATCATAGAGTTGAAAAACTATATCTCCTGTTTTTACCTTCTCTCTACATTCTTCACTTCAGTGAAGATTTTTCAAATCTGAGCCGAACTCCAATAAACACCTGGTGAAATCGACGCACGATCTTGGCAAAATCGACACACGATCTCGGCTTGAGCGCTACGGACGAAATCAACACACGGTCTCAGCGAAATCGACATACGATCTCAACTTGGCTGAACAGACCAACTGGATCCAAAATGAATCGCCAGCACACTTACAATTGATTTCAAATGATCACACCGGATTCAAATTGAGTTTGTCGCCCCCTCAGGCAACTCTCTCTAAACTCTAATATCAATTGTAAAGTTTTCAAATTTCAACTCAGCCATCCAAATAAACGCACCATACATGCCTTCTCAACACTCCATCGCATATGAGCCGACCACCGAACGTGTCTATAACTCAGTAACTGAATAGAGCACCATTCCAAATGACCTCAAGAAGAATTCAACATGAGCCAATAATAACTCAACAACTGACAAGAACATCAATTCAAATGTCTTTAAGATGGTCCAACCAAATCTGAGTAGAGCATACGAATACCAACTTTGGCTCAACAAACTTGATGCACGCCCTTATGCAAGCTCAACTATCTTCTCATCGGAAGATCAAATGTTCATCGAGATCACAACACTTCACCTCTATGTGAAGTCCAACTCTTCATCTTTACATGAAGTCCAAATGAGTTCCCACTGCCAATTCTCGAGAAGCTAAATAGCTTCATATGGGCTGCACCACCAAACATCTGCGTCATCACGGCTGCCTACGTACCCTCTGCCCAAGGGATCAAGCCTCTCGTAGTTCATTCAAATGTGCTCAACCGAGTTCAAGCAACTCTCTTCTTTGCAGTAACGAACCCAACTGGCCGAGTCATATTGTAATATCTCTAGTTAATAATACCGTATTTTTTTCTAAGAAATTTTTTTTGTTTTACTGGTTATTTTATTATTGTTTGTTATCGATTTATAGTTATTATTATTATTAAATATACACATTATTTTTAAGATAGTGAATGGTACTTTGGATTTATATATTATCACCATTATTTCTTATCAATATTTTAATTACTTATTATTATTTCTATTATTATTCTTTTTATTAATGTTATTATTAGTAGTGGTTGTTACTATCGTTAATTCATTGAGATTATTATATTAATATTACTAATATTATTATGTTATCATTGTTGTACTATTATTATTAATATTGTAATTGTTGTTATTATGATTATGATTACTTATTATTATTAGTGTTAACATTAGTATTGATATATTATTATTATTTTATTATTCTCATTAATTATTATTTCTATTATTATTGCTAATGTTTTGTTGTTATGCTTATTAACTATCAATTTTATTATTAATATTGTGTCAGTATTATTATATCCTCTTTGATTCATTCCCTTTTATCCTATACCCATTAACCCGAATCCTATACCCATTGCCCTTTATGCTAAACCCAACCCATTATCTATCCAAACCCAAACTCTTATACCCAATAAGTTATTAACCCACTATCCATTAGCCTATTATTTTCCTATATAAATACCTCATTATCATCTCCTAACCTAATCAAAAGCCCTAATCTTCTTCTACCTTCACCCTATAGCCGCCCCCATCTACTCCACTGCACCATCATCCTTCCCCACCGAAGCTCGCGTTGCCTCCTCCATGTTGTGGCAACCCACGTGAATGCAAGAGCACATCTACATCCCACAACCAAGCATCTGGTCATGAGCACCCAACAGCCCAGCATACTGTCGAGTCCCCTTGGCTGCCCTCCCCTTTGGCCGAGCCAACGCAAGGCCATCATCCTCCCTCCACCGGAGCCTCTCAAAAATCTGCCCGTTGGCAGCTGGAAAGGTCAAAAATGACCTTCCGGTCGACCGCCCGGTCGACCGGCGCAACGGTCATATTTTTGACCATTGTGCCTCCGGTCGACCGCCCGTCAACGGGCCAAGCCATCGGTCGACCGCCCAGTCGACCGGCCAGCACCCGAGAGTTGGGTGCTTTCAGCCGGTCGACCGCGCGGTCGACCGGCCGTTTAGGCTAGTAATGTGCACGTCTCTTGTGCACATCGATCGACTGGTCCAGTCGACCAACTCCTAGTCCGGCGACCGTCTGGTCGACCGCCAGTGGGTCTGGCTGGAAATTCTTTGAAACTTAGGTTATTTAATACCAATTAAATCCCATAAAATCACATAAATTTCACAAAAATAAGTTCTTGTAAGATTTTTAAATAACAAATATGTGTGACTAAAAATCAAAACAAATTACAAACTATTTGAACCATTTTTGTGATATTGAAATAAGGCCTTTAAACAAAAACCGTATTTTCTAAAAATCAAACTTTGAAATGGAAAACCGTTTTCTCCAAAACTCATATGGATACAAAAACAAGATATTTAAACTGTATTTGAAGAATAAAGTGCATGAATAGAATCGAATACACATATAAGATATATATTTATATTTTTGCCATGAAATCCAAAACCGGTTAAACTGAAAACCAATAAACTTTAAACTTTGTGTGTGTGTGAACTTGAGCATATCAACACTATCTATCTTTACATAAGATCTAAACATACTAAACTAAATACAAACCGAAGTCTTCTTATCTCCAAGCTGACTCGATCCAAACGAGATCCAACGAGCTTGACTCCAACCGAGTGCTAGATGCGATCTTGATGCGCGAGCTCTTGAATCAACACGAGATAGCTCCAAACCACCTTTGTTGAAGCTAATCGCCTACTAAGATCTTGATCAATAACCGAAAGTATATAAACACAAGATCATTAGTAAACTATAACTACATGAGTTAATCATCATTAAAACTAGAGTGATGGGCCTTTGGGCCAACATTTCATTCTAATCTCTTTTCTTACACAGTGTAACTTTTTTCAACATTATTTATAATGCTCAAAGGAAAAAGTGGAGTCTCATTGAGCTTATCAGTCACTGTGTCTGGGAAGAAGAGAGATTGAAAGAAGAAAAGACTGAAAGTGCTCGCTTAGCTTCAAGGCTAACACCTCTAATAAGAAAATGAAAAGTGTAACTAAAGGGAGAAATATAAATACTACTACAGCTACTAATCCTACAGTGGCAAAAGTGCAGGAGAAGAAGCTAAGGTTATTGCATGCTTCTTCTGTAAGAAAGTAGGCCACTTCAAGTAGGATTGCATAAAGCATCAGAAATGTCTAATTAAGAAGAATATATCTCATATTTATGTTTGTTCTGAAATTAGTTTAGCTGTAGTGTCACTTCATACATGGTGGATAGATGATTCACGAAAACTTTTAAGCCCAAAGAAGGCCAGTTAGCTGAGTGATACGTATACATGGGGATGAAAATAAAGCTATAGTTGAAACTATTGGAGTTTGTAGGCTTAAATTAGATTCGAGTTTTTTGTGTTAGATTTGGATCAGATGTTATATGTACCGTCCTTTCAAGCAGAATCATATTTCTATTTTATTGTTAGACAGATCTGATTTTACTGTCACTATTAGTAATGAAATGCTTAATCTACTTTAAAAATCTAAAGTTTTTTGTATTAGAATTCTGATTGATGGCTATATAAATTGAAACTTCAGGCTACATATCTTGAATCTTTATATGTGAATAGCCTGAACACTAAGCGAATGTTAATTAAAGATACATTAGGAAATTTAGTGCTAGATGGAGTTCAGAAGTCTTAAATTTGATGTATACAGACATTCGTGGCTCATTCCTATAGCTTCCTAGAATGGCTACATATACTTCATAACTTTTACAGATGGTTAGTCTCGTTATGGATACCTATGCTTGATTCATGAGAAATCTCAATCAATGAATATGTTTAAAATCTATAAATCTGAAGTTGAAAATTAACAGAATAGAAAGATTAAAGCCGTTAGATTCGACCGTGATGGAGATTATTATGGGAGATACGACGGATCAGGTAGATGTCTGGACTTTTGCTAATTTACTGAAAGAGTGTAGTATTGTAACCCAGTACACCACGCCAGAGACACTTCATCAAATGGTGTTGCTGAGAGATGAAATCATACACTAAAGGATAGTGTTAGGAGTATAATTGCTCACACTACTCTACCAAAGTAATTATGGAGTGAAACTTTAAAAACGGTTGTCTACCTCCTTAATAGATTACCTAGCAAAACAGTAACTAAAACTCCATATGAGTTATGGACTGAAAAATTTTCCGGTATTAGGCATCTATATGTTTGGAGTTGTCCAGCGAAAACTCGACCATAGATACCATATGAGAAGAAAGTAGACTCAAGGACAGTTAATTATTTATTTGTAGGGCATTCTGAGATGTATAAAGATTTTAGGTCATACTGTCCCTCCACTAAGAACATAATAGAGACAGTTAATACTAAATTTATTAGGATATTCAAAACAGTGGGAGTCAACTACAGAGGGATTTCACATTTAAAGAAGAACATATTGTTATACCCATGACAACTGTTCCAAATAATGAAGTAGTTGTTCTACTTCAACATAAAAATACGGTTGTACCCTTATAAGATACATACACAGTTCATCCTGAAGTAGATTTTGCTGATGAGATAGAACTTGAAAATTTTTAACCACAAGTGCCTAATAGATCAACTACTAGGGAGAGAGATCAGCCATTGCAAATGACTATATGGTTTATCTCGAAGAGCATGAGTTTGACATAGGACTAGAGGACCACCACACATCCTTGAATGAGGCCAAACTTAGCATTCACTCTACCAAGTGCTCAAATGTCATGAAAAATGATTTAAAATCCATGAAGAACAATGATGTTTTAGATTTAGTAGAGTTGCCTAAAAGAAAGAAGCTGATTAGTTGTAAATGGGTGTTCAAAACTAAGCGGGATTCGAAAGGCAATGTTAAAAGGTATAAGACACGTCTTGTCGCAAAGAGATTCACTCAAACAGAGGACATTGACTATAAGGAGACTTTCTCCTCGTTTACATGAAGGTTTTTTTTTAGAATTATCCTGACACTAGTAGCTCACTTTAACCTGGAGTTACACCAAATGAATATTAAGACTGTCTTCCTTAATGGTGACATTGAGAAAGACATCTATAGGTGCAACCAGACAATTTTGAAGCCAAAGTTCGCAATATCTGGTTTGCAAATTAAAGAAATTCATTTATAGTCTAAAGCAAGCATCCCGTCAAAGGTATTTAAAATTTGATCAAGTAATTTTGTTTCTGATTTTAAGGAGAATGTGATTGATCAGTGCATTTACCATAAATTTAAAGGTAATAGACTTATATTTCTTGTGCTATATGTGGATGACGTTCTATTAGCAAGTAACGATATGGCTCTTTGACTTGAGACCAAGAGTTTTCTCTCAAAGAAATTTGAGATGAAAGATCTTGGAGAAGTTTTTTTTTGCTAGGCATCCAGATTAACGTGTGACAAGTACGTGGAATATTAGGTTTATCACAAAAGGCTTATATTGATAAGGTGTTAGATAGATGTGACATGAAGAATTGCACTAGGGAAGATAAGTTGAGTTTACTCCAATATCCTAAGAACAACCTATAGAAAGAGCAAATGAAAGACATTCCATATGCATCGCTGTTGGAAGTTTGATGTATGCTCAAGTTTGTACCCGTCCATACATAACATATACCGTTGAGAAACCTGACATATACTTGATCAATCCTGAGATTAATCACTGGAAGACTGCCAGAAGGTAATACGATATCTATAGAAGATTACATGAAATCTAATCAGTTGCAGCTGATCGGATACACAGATTCAGATCATGTTGGATGTATCGACAATAGGAGGTCACATCAGGTTATATTTTCTTGATTGCAGAGAAGATGATGATTTAGTTGAGAGACCATTACAGCTACACTGTGACAATAAGAGTTATAGAGCTCTACTGCAATAGTGACAAGAGTTCAGCAAAGTCGAAATATATCGATATCAAGTTTCTCATCATCAAGGATAAAGTTCAGAATCACATTGTGTCTGTTGATAGTGATAGTTTTCTTATTACATTACAGATCCACTTACTATAGGACTGTCATCTAAAGTCTTCTTAGAGTATATTACTTAACTGCTTTCTTAAATTTCTTTTGAGTTTAATTTGCGCATTTGAGTTGTTAGCAGTTAGACTCGTTGGAGTCGTAAAGTTAGACTCGTTGGAGTCCTAAAGTGAAAACCAGTTGGAATTGGACCTTATTTAATCAAAGGACAAAGGACATTTCCATGTTACACGTCAACATTTGATTTATGTCGTTAAGGGTTCTGAAACTTGTGATGTGGAAGGTCCTACCTCAATTATACAGAAGGTAACGACCGTCATGTTCGGTGGTAGGACACTTAATGGACCAGATTGTTTTGAAGTGTGGTTTATTGATGGTTAAGTTTTGGTACCATAAAGTTATGTATAATATCTTTCCAATATGACTTGCTTGACCCAAGTGAGAGTTTGTTAGACTTATTTAGATTAAAGTCTAATTAATTTGACCTACACAAGTCTAATTGGATTTATACACCTCTCTATAAGCCTATGTTGTTTGACCCAATAAAGATTTGATGAAGTCTAATGTTTTGGGTCTAAACTCGTTTCAATTGCACTTAGCCATTGCTGTAAATAAATTTATAATGTGGATCTCAGCTATATGTGTAGAACGTGTGATATTAATTAAGAGCATAGATCTATGATGAGTTGAATTAGAATTGCCTTGAGCCTATAAATATCATGGATTGGATTCCCTTTCCATCACTATGACCTAATCTCTTCTCTGAAGGCCTCTCATCTCCTCTAAGGATCAAGAAGAGAACTTGGTGGCGGAGGAAAATAATCCCCTCCTTCAGCTCTGGCGTCCTCGAGATCGTGAACTTTCAGCATCCCTTTCGTGATGAAATCAGGCGTGCCTAATTCCTCCTTTCCTTTTGATCTTAATAAGAGGCTTTTAGATATGCGTGGATCTTATTTTGAATAATTTTAGATCTAACAAAAAATGTTATTGGAAGATGAGCTGTATTTACAAGTTAGAAGGCAAATTACATCAGGCTCTGAGAACTACTTTTACATGGTCCTTCTGAAAAAGGCATATAATTAGATAAGTTTGTTCTCTGTGGTTCAGATGTAGATGCTTACTCATTAGATCATTACCTCCTGTTTAGGGTTGCTCTTGTGATTTGTAACTAATTGGTGGCGAGAATGAATGCTTGTGTTGCCTTGAGTTTTATGGTTTTACCTGTCCATACAGTGCTGTTTCGGGTTCCATCTTTACGTTTGTCATCAACAAATGCACAAATTTTTGATCCCACTGTTTGGTTCGGAGCTGAAGTCTGTCCAAAGCCATGCATAAAAGATATTTCACTAAACATCTCGAGCTGCAGCAAAATATCACAATAAAAATGAGAATGTCCGAGTGTGAACATAGACGTTTCTGCTTCTGTGATCTAGAAAAGCTGTCAAGGACACTGTTGTTGTGTTAGACAACCAAAGTGATTGCAAACAGTCAGATCTAAACCTTTCCAAAGTTTCTGCTGGTGCATGCACAGAGACACCATACAGACCGAAAATCATTAAAAGAGTTTGGTAAATCGCAAGCAGTAAACTACGGTTTAAAGGAGTTCGATATGAACACAACCATTCTCTGTCTCTGATAAAGATCGCATTTTTGACACCCACAGTAATCTTTCTACCTTGAGCAGAGGCTTTGAGGCCCAGATAAACCTCAGAATATGGCATTCGGAACAGCCATTGTTATTGAAGTAGCGAGTGCTTCTCACAGAGAAGAGACCCTCGTTATACGATCTCCGAATTTGATGGTCGATCAATTAAATTAGCAGAAAAGACAGAATTCAGCATGGTAATTCTCCTACTCGGGAGAGAAAATTTCCCCTTCCCACCCACACAGCGTTTTATTAACTTAAAACAAAGTAGTAACACAATCAAACTATCATATATAAAATTGTTATTGATTTGTACAATTTATGAAATACAATACAAGTTTCAACTGACGAGCAGTGCTGTATAGAACTGTAGCTCATGCTTGTAAACTGTATAATAAAAGAATTATACAATCCTTGTAAAGGGTTTCGGGATCCATAAGAATAGTTTAACAACATGCTTTTCCTGTAGCTTAATTTCACAACAGAATACAAAATTCAGAGTCTTGAGAAGATAACGATGGAACTCAGGTCGCGCGCTCAGTCATAACTCAACCATATTCACAAAGCCATAGCTCACACACTGACATGTTTGATGTTTGAAGTGCTGAGAAGCTAACAAAGGAACTGCATCTTGCAGATGTCATCATAATGATATCCATAAAGCCACCAGAGAACGACTTATCACGATGCCATTGCTCTGCAGGCCTAATTCTTGTTCAGATATAGATTACAGTCCGTGATTAAAAGAGACTGAGGTGGTTTGCTGTGTGCTTCTCTATGTTAAAACTATATTCGCAAGCTTAACTTGGAGCCAGCTTGCTTCTATGCGATCAGCACAGAGCCAAGAGCTACCCAACCATGACAATAGAAACCAAAGCTGATGAGCCAGAGAACTCGGCTCCAAATGCCAGACCAACTGCAGACCAATGCTTTGTTTTCCGTCCACGAGATAGTGAACCAACAGTAAACCATTTTGCTGCCTGTCTAATTTCAATTGCTGTGAAATAGTTGGCAAGTTGTTTCTGCAAGTGCATACGTCAACTAGTACATTTTCCTTCCTCAAACTTCTTTTGATGCATCTCGTTCTGCATGATGTATTCCGTGTTTAACGTAAATTAAGGCATTGTAAGATAAAGATGCGTAAGATTACAAAGTGTTGAGTGTGTGCTCCTAGGTTTTTTAGTTTAAAGGAAGATGTAATGAAATATGCAATGAATGAAGCAATTAAATGAACAAGAATGATCCTCTTCAGCAGGATATGTAGAAATCAGAGTTAGTGAGAAGTTGACATGTGGGTGTTATTTAGTTGATGAATAAATATATCTGAAAAAATACGGTTGGGTATAGTGTGATGAATATATTTGCTAGTGACAATGGCTCATAACATCACCAACTTCTCTTTCCACTCTCACCAGTATGACTATGATCTCCCCCCTTTTGGCATGGCATCCAGACTCACAATTGCAAAATCTGCAAAAGCTTCACATATTCTGAATAGTGCAAGGAATTATCTCTCTTGCTAAAGTATGGCATATGACAAGCTGGATGGAAATTCTTGTTGTTTGAAGATCATATGGCCCTTGAAAACCTCCACCTGTACAAGGTGATGTGAGAAGTACTGACTTAGAGAACTGGTGCAGTGGGAAAGATTATGGGGTGCAGAAAGCCTCAACCCAAGCGGGAGGGGAATGAAAATATCCTGTCTTTGCCAAACAGGTTTTGTAAGAACTCGTGGAGGACGTTATGCTTAAAAAGTGGTTGTGGTTGACAGTTTGTGAGAGAGGCATTTCAACTTGAGATTCGAACCCTTGGATTTCATGTAATGCTCACTTTACTCCCATATTTTATCCTGCTCACAGAGATGGGGTGTTGTTTGTTTGTTTGTTTGTTTTTGTGGGTGGGGAGAGAGGGGGGAGGGGGGGGGGGGGGGGGGGGGTGGTAAAACATATGCAGTGGTAATAGTTTTATTTTTATTTTTTTTAGTTTTCTTATAAGGAAATTCCAGGGGCATTCACACTTTCTTTGTCCCATTAAGTTGCAGCTATCAGTTTTAAATCTACTAGAAGAATGCACACTAATAGTGTAGGAGGTAATGCAAGGTTTTCTTCAACAATCAAAAATCAGTTCTGATCACAGGAATGATGCATGACTCTAAAGTGAATTGATGCTGAGTTTCCGAGAAGGAGCTAGAGAAGTGTACCTCGGATGCCTTGCTCCTTCATTATCTGGCAAGTGCTGAAGCATCAACGCCCTTGTTTTTCCATCTGCCGTAAGCCCAATGCTGACCATTTTTGTGTAAAGCTTCTTTGCTAATTCAATCTTGCCTTGTAAGCAAAGCCCGTGGATAAGTGCATTGTAAAGGGAAGCATCTGGTGCAACACACTGTTACAAATCAAGAGACAATGACATATACAATGACGTGAAAGCATATGAAATATATGCACTCATTTAAGGTTACAACAACAAAAAACAACAAAGGCTTTATCCCAAATTTCTTGGGTTGGCTATGAAAACATTTTAGCTTGCTGCTATTAAATTCAAAACTGGGTAAAAAGTATAATATAGACAGGTACACAGGCCAACCAAAGAAATGGAAAATAAATCCAATGTTTGGCCCATAAATCAAGGGAGCACATGCACATCAGTTGGGAAAAGACCTACAAGTAATGGCATGTACACATGATTTTGTAACTGCGTTAGTGAAATTGTACCCTGCAGCAGGGAGCTGCCCCTTACAAATGAAACCCTCTAGTTATACAACTTTTTGGAACAAAAGATGATCTAGGACAATGAAATTGATTCTTTGCTGTTAACATGGAATGGCTAATCAAACCTTCTCTATCCTAGGCGTTAGGCATCACATAATATGAATATACACAAGTATTTGCATAATTTTAATATATGCATTGTGAGCATTATACAATAAGATGTCAAGTAGTATAGATTATATAATAAAGAATAAAAGATCATATCTATTATCTAAAGAAATGATCTACTTATTTAAGTAATTTACATTTACAGTTAGGTGTGATCATAGTAAGTTCTAGAAAATTACTTTCTCTATCAATCAAATCAACCAAAATAGATGTATTGCATACTGTGGTAGATATGGCACATACCACCCACCATTGAGTTGTATGTCAACTTAATATCATATCCATAGGCACAAATTGTACCACGCAGACCATTGTCACTACTCAATTGATCAATTACCTAACTAAGATATAACACACACACAAAATTTACCTAACTAGTAACAGTTTTCTAAATACATCAGTCACCCTAGAGATATGGTAATAAGGAACTCCATTTGTAAGAATTCTTACTGAGGGAAAAAGATGTCAAAAAGTAGAAAATATAAACTTAAGAATTCAAAGCAGATTCTACGTTCTAATATGCAGCTTCTAAGTTCTAACAGACACTTTTATGCATGCATTCTTACTGATGTTGGTTCTCACCTACCATTTTGTTTACTTATATGCCCACTTTAAGAATTTAAATGGTTAATAACTTAACACATGTACCAATCCAGCTTAAATGTACAAGTCATTCCGCCCAAGAGGATCTTCTGTACATAAAAGTAGTCATGCAGCTTATGCCATCATTTAGAACTATTACTTTTAAGTTTATGTCGGAGGCATAGGTGTCATATAGAAAAGTTTAAAGTCTTTAAAATCAAGTATGCTTTCTTTTCTTTTTCCTCTTCATCACTCTTCAGAAGTATCCTCCAACAAATTATATTTCCTTTCTTTCGAACAAATTTGTTCAATCTGAATAACTACACTTCCACTTTTGACGCATTTATTTTCGTTAAATGTGCTTGTCTAAGAAAGAAATAATAGTTCAAGAATACATTAAACCAATCAACGGATACTTGCCGCTTCTACTTTCAAGAAGGATATATATATATATATATATATATATATATATATATATATATATATATAATATATATAATATATATATATATATAGACTTGTATCCTTTCAAAAGGATTTGATCCCGGATCCTTCCCACTCAAATTCAACCCTCCAACATTCGAATACAAGATCCACTCCGTTGAAGTTGATCTATACTATTTCAAGTATCTATAAACCAAAAATTAAGTGTTTTAAATACTTTTTGCCCATCCATCAAGTAGGGGAAAAACGGACGGCCTAAATAGTGAGTTGGTTAGTATACGGTGTAGAACATTTGAAATCTAACAAAATTAGTTTATAGGGGTTTTTAAATGTTTAGATCATAATGAAATGGCCGGATCGAGAATTTGTATGTCTAAAGACATAGATCTAACCAACTCACTACTTTCGGCCGTCCATTTTGCGTCGCTTGATAGATGGGCAAAAAGTATTTAAAACACTTGATTTTTGGTTTATAGATACTTGAAATAGTATAGATCAACTTCAACGGAGTGGATCTTGTATTCGAATGTTGGAGGGTTGATTTTGAGTGGGAAGGATCCGGGATCAAATCCTTTTGAAAGGATACAAGTCTATATATATATATATATATATATATATATATATATATATATATATATATAGAGAGAGAGAGAGAGAGGAGAGACTTGAGAACATGCGGAAGGTTTGAGCCTGAATCGTTCCCACTCAAACTCAATCCCACGACATTCAAATACAAGATCCACTTCGTTGAAGTTAATCTACATTGTTTAAAGTAACTAAAAATCAAAATCAAGTGTTTTGAATATTTTTTGCCCATTCATCAAGTAGGCGCAAAATGAATGGCCGAATTAGCATTTTACTTAGATTTATAACTTTAGACATATAAATTCTCGATCCGACTATTTGATCATGATCTAAACATTTTAAAAAAATCACAAACCATTTTTTTAGGT